>CAAKHG010020914.1:14854-43946 GCA_901007715.1 Dactylopterus volitans
GGACGAGGGAGGAGGAGGGGGGGGGGGGGGGGGGGGGGGGGGGGGGGGGGGGGGGGGGGGGGGGGGGGGGGGGGCTTACCCTTTTGCTTTGATTTCCGACATGTCTCATCTCTGGCACTCTCAGGAAAACAACTCGGATTGATTCTTTTATTTCGGAAGCAATATCATCTGACAAGATTTTGCGTGCGCTTCTCCAAAAATATAATCCTCTTAATTTATAATTCAGCTTGTATAACTTCTCCCCCCCCCAAAAAAAACCCAACATCCTCTTCCAGTCTGCCCTTTTGCGCTCCCCCTAATCTACATTTAGAATAAAATGATGCATCTAAAATAATATTCCAGAGGTGATTGTGTGTGACCACATAGTGTTGGTTATCTGTTTGTTTATGTTGCTTGTTTAATTTCTACATATATTTATACATATATATATATATATCGGAAAAAGAAACAGTAAGTAAACTGATGATTATTGAATCATCTGCTGTAATTTGCTAAAGCATGGAGAAGGGGTAGGATTAAATAAGCTCATGTTTCTCCCTCCACCTTTTCGGACATGTTAGGATTATTGCTTTCATTTGTACTGACTATTTTGATTGGTTTTGTGCTTCTTTGTTACTCTAACGTGTTCGAAATAAACCTTCGTGCATTCATTCATTCATCCATTCAATAAACGATTGAAGGTTGTTCTCAGAAGAGCTGGAGAAAGAGGCCAAATTATATCCATACAGTTCTCCATATGCCATTATTCCATCCACTATCTGACAAAAAATATATATATTGCATGCACAGAGCAGCTTGTCTCGGTGCAGTTTTGCTCCGCCGCAGCAGTTCTCAGGATAAATTCAGCCCACACACACACACACAGCCAAGATGGTCTCACTTCTGAGGAGCAAGGAGAGTGTCGACAGCCAGCTGACGCAAACTTTTGTTAAAAGAGTGTGCGATGGTGGGGCTGAGATGTAAAAAAAAACAAAACAAAAAAAAACAAAATTTAAGCTCTGCAACATGAGATTATTCCCTGTCGTGTTAACTTGACACATTCGTTCAAAAAAAAAAAAAAAAGGACACAAAACTTCACAAATATATCAACAGTTTGACTGTCGTTTGTGAAAACAGGAGCGTTTGCGTGTAAGCTGGCTTGTTATCCGTTCATCACCACGCCGACTGACACCCGACGAGCGCAGGATCCACAGCGGCGGCGCTGCAGAAACGGAAAATAAAACATTTTCTGGCTATTTCTCACGCATTTTCGCGCTGGCCAAGAAATGACCGTACTTTCCCGTTTGATAACTTGTGCGTCACAGTTGATCTGGTGACGCCAGTAGTTTGAGGCAACACAAATGCTTGATTGTGAGGTCACGATCGAGTGGAAGAATTCTAACCTCTGAGAGGGGAAAACATGCTGAAGAACTTGGAATATCCCACAAGGAAAATTGGAGGTTTTTTGGGAGCTCCAAAAAGGTGTGTCATGGTTAATTTAGGTCGTAACTTATTTTAGAATGTTATTTTATTGTTTAATTTCATACTGTCTTTAACATGTCATTGGTTATTGTGTAAGTCTTGACCTTCTGGGCCTAAATTCCTCCCTGCCATGGTTGGAGGGACGTGTACAAAAACAAAATTTCCCAATTCTCAGTGGCCTGAATACACAATCGTACAGCAGGTCACAAAAGTCTGGGGGCAGCAGAAAAAAACAAGAACAAAATAATAAAATACAAAAAAAAAAAAAAAGCCAGCTAGATATTTTGATGTTTAAATCTAGCAATAACCTTCCGTCTCTGAGAGGCCACAAGCAGATTTAATGCGGTGCAGGGCAGGAGCACGCAAACAACACAGCTGAAGATCGATCGGATCTGCCGTCGGAAAACGGCTGTCGTCTCGGCCACAAACTCATCAGGCACTTCCTGTATGTTCTCCTAACCAACTGCTTTAATCCCTAAAAAAAAACACCCTCAAAAAACATCATTACTTTTCAGATTTTTTTTTGTTTTTTTTTGGAAGGTGACACACTTGGTCATGAGTCCACAGGCAGTTCACAAACGCTGATTGATGATTTGCGCCTTCTGGCTGAGTGATGGGTGCAGCTCTCCCTTTCTGTCTCATCCTGATTGTCGCGATAACGGCTGATAACGTGCCCTTTAATAGCCCGATATGATCTGCATCCTGAGCAGTGAGGAATGCTCTTCCTCTCAGCGCGACACAGCACAGGCTGGACTGCACCTTCGCTACATTAAGGATGCGTTCAAATATTTACCACGCGGAGGCGTTTCAACCACTTATTATCATCGTGATTGTGATACCTCGCAGCCTGGATTTCTAATGTTGACCGAGCTGGGAGTCCCGGGCTAAGAGAGGCACCCAAATATTTAAATGTACATTTAATTATAGCTTTGGGTTTTCGGCGAGAGCACTTGCTGCTACAATAATGTGACCGTCGTGCTAATGTTGTCTGAATTCGTTTAACACTGAGCCATTCTGTAGAGCACATAACCTATAAGTAAGTCCAATTATTTTTTATCTGCAGTTTTGTCCCAAAAAGTGAAGTGGAAAAATAATAATGATATTTTGGCAAATTGCCTCCTCTGGGATAGCAGGGATGAGGAGCCGTAAAAGTGGACTTAAAGTTTTAATGGAAGCATTTCGCCGTCCGTCTTGAATTTAATAAAAAGGACTTAAATATAAATCAAAATGTGGGATTTTTGGATGTGAAGCCAGTGCTCAACAATAAGATAAAAACGTCGTTTTCTTGATCACAAACAATGAACACCGAGTTACATAGAGGTCTGAGGTCAGAGCGTCTATGAGTGCGATGGGAGTGAAAACAAAAGGGATGATGGAGATCTGCTGGATACATAAAAGGAAAATGTTTAAATGGCAGCTTCCACTGGATCAGCAGCGGAGCGCAGTCAGCTGCATCTCAGCTTACATCCAATTAATTATAGTTTAGCTGATGGCAATAAGTCGATAAGAAAAAAAAAAAAAAAAAAAACGTTAAAAGTTCCCAAATATCCAGAGCCTCTGCGTTCAGAAGAGATTTATTTATTGTTTAACATCTTTAGAGGAAGAAAAAAAAGGTCAACGTCTAGGTTAGGTTAGGTTACGCCATCGTGTTGGTGTCTTAAGGCATCCAAGCACCTCGCTCGCCGACCCCTCATTCCGAACCCTCAGTCACATATAATTCCAGTTTTATATTTCAAACTTCATTGTGACACCCAGCCTTTTGAGGTCGACTTTAAGAAGAGGATGAGGGCTGAGCTTGGGCAGTCAAATCAATCTAGTCAGTGGAGGAACAGACGGCTGAGGAGCTTTCCGATCAGCCTTCTAATATCGCTCTGATCCGCTTCCCTTTTCTTACCTAATTGAATTCTCCAGGAGTGGTGCGCCCCAGCTGCAGATTTATCATATTCTGAAATTGGAGGAGACGAGCTCCATGACGGACGTGTGCGGAACATTTAATCCGCTCCTCGGGCTGCGAGTTTTACGCCGCGGTCGCTGCCAGGACTGGAGTTATCTCACTGTGGACCTCTGGCCCCCCGAGTGGCATCTTTAGTCTGAGTTTTCCGGGGCGGCGAGACTCGCGGGCGACTCGCGGGCATCCCGCTGCCTGTCGTGTACAGAAGAACCATTAACACATGTCATCGTAATCTCTGATACCCCACCTAACTTCCTCCATGCTCGTTAGTCATTGTCTCGGCAGTTTCATTCATACATCCCAGAATCACAAATCACACGGCCTCGGTGGGCTTTACAATCTACACAGTGAGCGGCACCCTCTGTTCTTAGACCCTCCACTGAAGTGTTGAAACACTCAACAACAAAAAATAACTTAACCGGGTAAAAAGCATGACAAAGGCTCAGGAGGGGCCACGGAGGAGGGCTCCCTCTCCCAGGATGGACAGACGTGCAATAGATGCCATATATTAGTGATATACACATTTATTGACAATCACGCATAGGTAGAAGCGAAACAAAAAGGAGTCCTCACTGCTAACTCCAGAACTCGCAGGTCTGAAGACGCGACCCCTCCTTATCCAGCTCCTGGAGAAGTCCCGGGGTCTCGTTCTGCCACTTCCCCTGCCAGCACAAACCCGTCTGCTCAGCCCTCTCAGCCTGGATCTCGCCGCCCGGGTGCGGTTGGCCTGGCTGGGCGCTGCCATATTGCTCTGCTAACCATGGTCACTCCAGCCTGCCCTCCATCCTGGAGCAGGCAGCACTGTCGGGTCGCTGGCCGTTCCAAGCAGCCTTCCCTTCAGGGCTGGACTCCTGCTGGTATGCTTTGGATTCTCACGTCGCTTGTCCTCGCTTGCTAGCTTTCTTAGCTCACTCGACCGCGTCGCCGCTCCACGCGGCCAAAGTTCTTTGCAGGCTTAACAACCGCCGCTGCTCGGATGGTACCGACACGCCCAGAGATTTGGGGATTTTGCGCAGACGCCGCCCTCCATACAGAGGCTCCGGACGCATGCTTACCTACAAGTTCACGTAACCGAACTCCATTCCAGTCATCCGGTCTGGCCGCAGAGTCCTTGCTAGGTCGTTATATCAAGCTGCGCGAGAATCCAACCAATCCCTTTTCCCTTCCTCAGTCAACGCAACCTATCCGAAAGCAGCGTCACCTGGCCCTGCTCGGCGCTCACTCCCTCGACAACGGAAGTCTCAGTCTGAATGAATTCATAACGGAGAGCTAACTTGATTTCCTCTGCCTCGCAGAAACCCGGAACAAACCTATGGGCTACTTTGCATTAAACCACACTGCATCAACAGGATCTACCTACCCTGACAAACCTCGTGTTGAAGGGTGGGGAGATGGTGTTGCTGCTGTCACAGAAAAGACATTAAGACAACCGCCATTTCCACCGCCACTGCCATTGCCTTTGAACATCTTGCCAAGAAACTGTCTGATACCACTCCCCAGGTCATTGCAGTAATCTTACCCCCCCCTCCCCTTAACCAAAGGGTTCTGTTCGACCTCTCTGACTTTCAGACCCACATCAGCCTCGTATCTGTGCCATCTCAGCCTCAGTTCTCCTCCTGTGGCATTTCAATAATCACATATACGATGCTGATTGTAAAGCTGTAATAGGATTCCTGGAATTGCTGCAACGTTCCAGCATCACACATCGCATGCATTTCCCCACCCATGGCCACAGTCACACCAGAATCAGAATCAGAATACTTTATGGATCCCTAGGGGGAAATTACTTTAGGTACAGATGCTCCATGCAAGAGTATGAATATGAAGATAAGTAAGAGAGGTAGTTAGAAAATAAAATAGCCATAAATAAGCATCGGCAATCTAAATAAATAGATAAATAGACATACACAGTATGAAGAGAGGATATACAAAATGCATAATATGTAATGAGATAAGTCTAGTCTGCTGGATCAGAGCCTCCAACGTTCGGATCCTGGATACATGCTGGATCTCGTGTGCTCCACCGGTCTCACTCTGCAGCCTGCACCTTCATATCTCTGATCACCGAGCGATGACCATGGACACTGACGTCCATATCTCCCCCTCCCCCCCCAAAAGATAAATGCAAATTTCCCTCAGAACCCTGAAGTCTCCCTTCCCCTCCCCGCCCTCTAAACCTCTCTTGCCACTTACATGCCTGCTTGTCCTCCCCCAGTGTCTGACAAACCCTCCGAACTGGTCCGCCTATTGTAATCGCACTCTCCAGTCCTCTTTCAATCAGCTGGGCCCCATCAAAGCGAAACAGCTTCTTCCACACACTCCACCCATTGGCACAGCTCTGCCATATGAAAGCTTAGAGGGTCAACTCGAAGGACTTCATACCTAACGCGCACACTTCATACACCATGGTGCCACCCACTCCAAGGCCCTGTTCTCCACAATAAACAAACTTCTCAAACGCAGTGACAACACCTCCCTATCCCTCACAGTCAAGTGTAATTACGCGGTCAAGTGTAATTCCTTCCTTTCATTTTATCAGACAAAAATCAACACCATCCACAGCAACGTGAGCACAGACCCCCCCCTCACCCCACCCCACCCTATCCACCCTGCTCCTCACTTCTCAGTCCTTGTCTGAGTTTTCTCCTGTGTCACCGGTGGAGCTGTCCACCCTCATGACCGGAATGAGAAAGCCTACCTGCCTTTTTTTTTTTAAAATTGCATCCCACCATCAACATATGTGTAAGGAAGAGTAAAGGGCCAACAGCTAAGCCCTTATTATGCCAGATCAGTAAATAATGGTGCGTTGTTAAAGGAGACATACCGTGGTCTATCAGAAAAGTAGGCTCTTACCCGGGTGGGAGCAAGGTCAGAGAGGCTGAAGTTGTTTTCAAGCTGATCTCAGAGTGCACCGCGATCAGAGATGTCAGATGCTGCGCTGAGGTCTGGCAATAGCAGCCGAGAGGTAGAATTTGAATCAGTGCTAAATAATGTGTAATTCACCACTTTAGTTAGAATGGTGTCTGCGGAGTGACACGTCTTGAAAGCGGACTTGAAAGCCGACAGGTTCTAGTAGGTCATTACCAATTAAATGGCTCTCAATACTGTGAAGCAACTGCTTTCGTTGGCACTTAAGAGAAGAATTGAAGGTCATAGACTGGTCTATTATTAATCAGGGGACTGGTATCAGGCTGAGGTTTCTTTAATAATGCTTTTACCGCAACCATTTTGCCAGCAGGTGCAATGCCAGACTCAAGTGATGAATTAACAATATTGAGCACCACAGGTCCGAGGGGTTGTCAGGGATTCTTGAGATGTTTGACTAGCAGGGGGGTCAAGGAAGCAGGTGTTTGGTTCGAGGCTAAGACCAGATTTACTTTTCTCTCTACACTGTAGATAGCAGAGAGGCTTGTCCTTCAAATCGGCTGCACCAAGAAGGTGGTCAAAGTGCTGTCCTTTTAAAGCCTCAGAAAGGAGCTTTGCTGAGCAGCAGCAGCAGCAGCATCTGTGGACACAAGTGGGAGTTTCAGGACGCTGGTGTGTTGAATTCCCTTGACATGTAAAAAAAAAAAAAACAACCCGTCAGCATCATGTTGGTTGAAACGCGTCTTCATGTCACAGGCGTAATTCTGCGCGTCTTATTCTTTGAAGCCGCATCTCTTGGCAACAACAACTCCTTCAGACACAAGTGGTAGTGATGCTATCGCCGCCGCGCAACTCAGTTGACATTTCAGCGCGGAGTGAACCCGCGCTGTTGTTGCATTGCTTGAATGCCCAGCTCAAGCACAGGTGCTCGTAGTGCGGAGCGGCCGTTGGTCACGTTCCCATAAAGATGATTTGGAAGCTTGTTATATTAAGGTAAAAAAAAAGAAGAAAATTGCTTATTGGGGCTTTAATATAAGGCCTGAGCATGGGGAAGTAGGGGGATTGTAAAGAGGTGAAACAAGATGAAAATCTGAAGGCATTATAAGATATTAAATGCCAAGCTGCAATGGTAGACTTACAACGTCTCTAAACGCCATTAAGAAATTGTCCCTCGTAATTTTGCTTTATAGCCGAGCTCGCCTGTCCCGTCCTGTCCGGCCGGGCTCTGATGTAGCGCTCCCCGCCCCGCTGTTCCTTACCGCACAGCCACATCGCATCATTAAGGAAAACTGTAAGCATCATACTCTGCGCTTACGTTTATTGTCTAACTGTTCCGAGATTATGTGTAGTTTGTGTAGCAGATGGTAAGTTTTAACAAGCTCAGACGCGCATCGTTCAAATAATTAAAGATGCCTCCAGATGGAGTGTATTTAAAGAACGCCGCGTGGCTCTGTGCTAAAGGTCTGAGACATTTGCATGCGGTATAGCATTTCTGGCCGAAACCCAGCGCTATACGATCACTTATTTGATTAAACATTATCACGCTCAGCAGGACGGTGCGGCTCTGAAAAGAGTGGAGGTAAAAACTGCTGACAGCGGCAGGAAGCCTCATGAGTCATGCAAAGGTTTTCGCTCTCTCATGGGCGCTTGGGCTTGAATCTGAATTCGCCGGCCTGTGTTTAGGATCATAGTGATTTCCGACTTCAAGAGGGTTGTTCTTTGGGAAAAACCCTGATCCCTGCAACCATGGCTGCCCTTGAATTATATGCCCTGCTGAACACACTCGAGGGTGAACCGTTGCATGATTGGTTCCCACTGTTGCCAATTGCTGTTGTTGAATGTGCTGCGCCTGATGTTTGAGTACTTCGTCTGTGCAGTGCAGAAGTGAATATCAGTTTCTGAGAATTATTTCTGCCAGATGTCGCAATAACGATACCATATAGGACATGACTTGCGGTTCGCGCTTATTCTGTCTTTGTCTCATGCAGCACAAAATGTAATCTCAATAAATGTGATACATTATGAAAAAAACAAAACAAAAACTTCCTATCAAACCCTTTAAAAAAAACAAAGGGTTGCAGTGAAAAAAGTCTGCATATTAAGTGCAAAACAAGAATTCTTGTAAAAAATGAAAGCATATAATGCCTCCCACTCCGCAATTTATTTGATTTATTTAGCTTTTTGATGGTGTTTATGAGCAGAGTGCTACCGGAGCTATAAAAGTGGCAGAGGGAGTCTGGTGCCACCACATGCTGCCACCGCATTGTGCATCGAGGTTCCACTGCATCAGCTTGATACAAAGTAAGGTCTGGAAACACAGAAGCCTTATTAGCTCTAATCTGCTGAAGACTTGAGCGGCTGAGTCACCCTAAAAATACACGCCGCCGGGACCCGGTTACGTGAAAGCTGCACCAGCTCGGTCACCTGCTACATCGTGTCCGCCTGTGTTGGGCTCCAGCCATGTTTCCTGAGGAGTTCTCCGGGAGGCTTTTAACGAGGGCACTCAGATGAGAGTTCCAGTGGATGCGTTTGCATTCATTTTTTTACAAAAAATATTACTAAAATAAGACGTCTCTGTACTTGCGCAGTTAGTTCATGTTCATAGTTACATTCATTGTGGCTAATCTGATTCACATTACCAATAAATGCTTTAATGAAAAAAAAAAAAAACAACCCATGAAGTGGCTGTGTCATGTTTCCCCTAAATAAAATAAAATAAAATAATTAATAGGTATTTTAAATGGTTTCAAACTGGGCTGTGAAAACAACATTTTGCAGAGTCACCGTGGACAGCAAGCTGTGTCATATAGTGGCCCCGCAGAGCGCCATGAATGTAAGAATGACATTCATGTTAATTGTTGAAGCCTTCTTCATCTTCCTCTGCACCAAAATTTTATAGCGTCGATGCTGCATTGGTTTTCAGCTCGGTTTAGTAACTGATGTGCCAATCATTTCAAGTTTGCATTTTCTCTCTAATAGATATAAATGTGAAACTTTGCATTGGACTTGCTTCATCTACAATTCTCCTCATCCACCTTGATGAAACAGTAAAAAAAAAAAAAAAACGAAACAAAAAAAACAAACAAAAACGTGTTGATTATTTTACTTTGAAGTGATTGTGCGCTGGTCGAATTTCACCAATCAATTCCGACATGATATATTTTTCTGTCTGAAAAACTGAGGCAAACCTCAACAGCAGGAATTTGTGTATTCATTAATATGCTTTTGTGAGGGTATAGTTGGAAAGTCGAAGCCGCAATCAAGTCTTTTCTCAACTCACAATGGCTCAAATTATAATATCTCCAAAGACTCACAAAACCCGCAGAGAAATATCAATTTTCTGTCCCTCAGTGAAGCATTTTAGAACATTTTCTGCTCTTTATTTTTTTTTCCGGCGGGGTGCAATTTTAACTCCGAGCGAGCTGGATATTCCCGTCGGGAGTTGGTTGGGGCCAAAACAGAGCAAGTTGAATCAATAAATCAAGTTAGATCAATATTGGACTTTCAGCCTAACAACCTCCCTGCAAATGACGGCTAATGCTGTTCCGTGTGTGCTGGAGGTGCAACAGCTGCACGTGGCGGATGATCTGCCATTGTTGTTTAGAACCTGTTCTGCTGCCCTCTAGTGGTCGAAAGCTCCTCTCGATGAGTGCGAAGCCTTCACAGACGCCCGACATTTTACACGTTCTCGAATCAGTCACTTAACTGTTAACATGGCCCATATTTAAGACTCAAGGTGTTTAGCGGTGCAGTGGCGGTGTCTACATATTCCGTGCGTTACTCAGCGTGGATGGAGGTGAACATGCGGATGTGTGGACCCGCCGCCTTCTGAACGACAGCAGCCCGGAGTCTGCGGGAGATTATCATAGCCTGATGACACTTGGCCAAAAAAAAAATGGCACGCTAATTATAGTCATTTTCATTTTGGGCAGAAAAAGCTTGAGCTTAGTCATGTGCAAAGAGTTGATACTTTTCAGAACATGGACCAATGCTCCCACAACGTTTAGCCCTGCCAAAATCCCTGCTGTGGATTGGCTGAGCCTGTCGCGAGTAGTGACACTCCGAGGCTTAGGTACAGTAGTTTCCTCCCAAGGCTGGATCAGTAAACCAGTGACACAGAACAGTGTGGGGGCAGCTGTGGGAGAACATCCTGGCTGGGAACATTAACAGTGTTAAAGCGCTGATAGTTATGGCACGGCCTCGGAGCAGCACAGCCCCCCGCTCGCTAGCTCACACGCTCGCTCGCTCGCTCTCTCACACAAGAGGCGACCTGGATGGAAAACTCCCGGAGAATTATTTGTCACTGTGCACTTAGGTTGTTGTTCTGCAAAAAAAAAAAACCCAAAAAAAACGAGTGACGGAATTAAACCTAAAAACAAAAGAAAACCGATCCCCCGTGTCAGGGTTTCACTGGATAATTATTTTCCGCGCAGTAAAGGCAAGATGCAGATCAGCCGATTCTGATTTCGGGAGGTGGATCTATACATATTTTTCAACCGCACATGCAGCTCTGGATCTCGTCACTTGGGAGGACAACGCGGACTCTTACACTGACTTGCGTTCATTTTCTGGAGACCCCAACCACACACACACGACATGTCCACATCATAGGCATCCTCATTCAACTGCGCCGGTGCATTTGTATCTCCACAACGCGAGAAAGATCTATGAAATCACGCACAGTCGAAACCATAATCTGCCGAGATCAGAGAACATACTGTGCTTGGTGACTTAAAGGGCAGCATTCCGATACTGCTAGAATCCACCGTCTTCTCTGAATATTCTGTCATTACCAGCGTGCTCTCTAAAATCCGCTGCGTCACCGCATATCCGGAATGATGGCGGGGTCGGCAGAGGCATGCGTTTTAGGAGAAGCAACTGTTTGTCTGATCCGCATCATAATTCCAGCCCTCCTCCGTCCTCCGGAGGAATCGGGGAATCCACCGGCTATTCAAACAATCAATTGAAATTTCATTCCTGCCATTTCTTCACGCCGTTGTGTATCGAGCCGGGGTCCGAGACTACTCCCTCACTTTCTCCCCGTGTCCCATCTCTATGGATTTTCAGTTGCAGCGGCTGGAAAAATTGGGCCTTATTCCTCAGTGCTGAATCCATTGTTTCTATACAAGGGGATCATTTTTAATAGAGCTGTAATTTGGTCAATTCTGTTTGTCACTTTCGTATCGATATTGTAGTCTCCGAGCTCGCATTCTCCGCTGTTAACGTAACTGAGACAGATTGTTGCAATTTGCCGATCCCCTCTCCTCCCCCCATTTTTCCCAGTAAAACTGCACGCAGGAGAAGAAAACTGGGCCCATTTTTTTTTTTTTCCCCCTATGATGCCTCTATTTGCCAATATCAACACTGAATCATTTTTAGTTTTAAAGGGAAACTTGGGAGAGTTTGAACCAGATTTGTATCCTCCCCCCCTCTATTATATCCACGCAAAAGTCTGCACAGCATGTCATCTGGCAAACTTTTGCTGGCTCATTAAATCGGCAGGTTGCACGTCCTTGTTATTCGCACGCCCGCTTCCACAGATCGAGAGCTCATTGGCTGCACGCTGACCCGTCTGCGCTCACCTCAAACCCAACACCCTCAAGTTGTCTGTGGTGGATTTCAGTCTTTGGAACATAAAATCAACCTTGCCAGCTCCGCACCGACCAGACAGTAACCGTCGTGACTCTAATGAACGCGTCAAAATCCGAAATCTCCATCCAGCAAACACAAGGCTTGCTGAACCTTTTTGAGAACACAATGGTGACGCGTGACTAGCAAACGCCGCCATCACCCCGTCGCCGAGCTCAGACATCTGTTTCCACTTATCTCTTCGGATGCTGAGGAATTGTTTTGTCTCCAGCTCCGGCTCTCTCCTGTCGGCATGTGGTCCAAAGCTTTCCTGTACTATTACAAACACGCCGATTCTGCCATAGATCCAGCGTTCGACTTCATCGCCCCAAAAAATTAAAAAAATAAAAAAATAAAAAAAACTCTGTACGATTCTGTGCAACACAGCAGCTTCATTATCTACAACACGGTCAGCTCTGACCGCTGCTGCATCGCTGCAAAATGCCTCGACTCTCGTCGTATTTTGGAAATCGGGTCGATCATGTTGCGCTACTTTTAATGATATATTTACCCCTTCCCTGCATATCCGACTTAGTTTTACCACAGGATCATCTTCCCAGGGGTAAAACATCCCTTTAATTTTTCTTCATGACAAGGAGAATCGCATCCGAGCGCCCTTTGTGCCCTGACCAACGCAGAGAATTCAGAGAGGAAGGAGAGATGGGAAACAGTTGTCAGTTGAACTCTTGAGCAGGCAGCTCCACTCCCAAAAAAAAAAAAAAAAATACCCCTCTGTCAAGCCTCTTAGCATTCATCAGGGCGCACGAGTGAAGGGTGGTGGCTCCAACAAATCTCCGGAAGGTGAAAACAAGTGAGCAAACACCCCCCGTTTGGCTTTGTATATTAATTCTGCTGTTGGAGATCTTTTTTTTATAAATCAGATTCCCGCCAGCAGATGGAGGGTGGATATGATTTCGGAGGCTCATACATTAGGAGAAAGCTGGTACATCTGTCAGCCCGTGCGTGTGATTGCATTTGCATCGAGGTAACAGGTGTAGGCTTGTCGTGGTGCGTGAGATCCTAATACGTGAGTGCTGTTTACGAGCTTTGAATGCCAAGTGCCCCTCATGATTGGTTTGCAGGACGTCTTGTTCCAGCCCACTAGTTGCATTAATGCCGAGCTTCCTTTCCTCTGTTTTTCATTATTCGCCACTTCCTCCTGTGTCCTTTTCATGAGTCCCGGCTTCATCTTTGCAACGCAGCTTCCAAACACTTTTTTTTTTCTTTTTTTCGGGGGCATAAAAGGGACGAACACACACACGTGAAGGGGGAGCGAAAAAAAAATGGTTATCTGATTGATATTAGGCGTGGCCTTTAATCTAGAGGAGTGCTACTTCACCACTCTGAAGTGTTTAGGCTACAGGAGAGTGCTGCTGTGCCTCTATAAAAACAGAGAGGGAGGCAGAATGTAGATCAATATCCCAGGAAGGCACCAGAGACATTCTATTTTATTAAACATTTTCTCATTAAGTCGGTGGCGCGAGCGTTGTAGATCATCCAAACAAAGTCGTAAATCACGGACAGACAGCGGCATCGGAAACAATGGGCAGAAGCGGAGAATGCCGAGGAACACGGGATACGGAGGGTTCGCTGTCTGTGCTACAATGTGCCCCCCGTATGGTGTTACGCGACGCTGGGGCTCCGGGCTGAGGGACAGGCACGGCGGCAGCGGCGCCAGCATCGCATTCTTCACGCCGCGCCGTGTCTTTGCACGTCGTATCCTCGCCGGGCGACGGCAGGCGGGCATTTTCAGCCGCCGATGTGGCGGCGGCGAGGGAGGCCCGGTTGTGGATCCGAGCCAGCTTCCATCGCCATGGCGTATGTTCTGCCATCCTGGACGGCTAACCTCCCGTTCCGCCACGGAGTCGAAATATGATTACCGCATATTGTACGTGATGCAGTGAGGTTTTGTGCATTATAAAGAGAAGTGTTGGTTTCGTCGCGTAATGAAGCAGATGCCTGGGGATTGCCAGCTTAATGATACTACGATTATTATTGAATGTGGTTCATCCAGGGTTCCTCCAGTTCTCCTGTGCTGAGATTAGCAGTGGAGTTGGTGCACCTGCAGCACGTTTCTATTTATTCATATGAAACCCGAGCTTGACGTTGTCGCCTGCAATAATAACTTACGCAACATGATGAACTTCTCATTTACTTCCGAGACTCATAACTGAACACGCCATGTTTTGACATGCTAGCTGTCGTTTCGCTATGGTCGGCGTGTGCAGATTTAGAATGACGGATCCTGTTTCAAGCCCGTGCCCCCTCAAAATAGTTCCGAGACAGTTGTTCCGTACCAATATTTTTCTTCACAATCTTTTTATGGTGAAAACAAAACGTCAAACTCATTAACCCCAGACCTGCGGTGCAAATCTTCAAAAAAAAAACCACACTTCTGTTTCTTTTTCTTCATACATTTGTTTTGCACAAGCAAGTCCGCTCCGGCATGCTCTCAGATCCCGATTCTCCGTGTTGCTCCTCTAATTAATGGCGCCACCATCCCACAGCCGCCGACAGAGAAGCCAACATTGCTTGGCCGATGCATTTGTGACTGGATTCCAGTCAGGGAGGTCATTGACAGTCTGCGTTGGCACCAAGACCTCTTGTACCGTCATGGCTCGCCCGGGGGACCCTGAGGGCTGTAGGCTCAGTCTGTTGCTCCTCACCCGGCTCGCACATGACTGTAGCAGCACAAACCAGCTTTTGCGAGGTGACGCATGAGTAACCACAGCATGGAGGTGTAACAGCAGGTGGCTTTGTATGCGCCTTGCTAGGCTCGCCTCTTAACGTCCACAGGACTAAAGAGGTCGGCTGAGGCTGCGGGCCGGCCGCTGGCTGCCGAGCACCTCCACCTGCAAGCGAGTTGCGTCACTTCCTGGTGTGGCGGTGACGAGGCAGGAAATCGGACCGTGAAATTCAAAAATGGCCGTGTGCAACATTTTTCCTCATACAAGACAATTACGCAGGGATACGCTGCGATTTGGACGTTCACACAACAAAGCGCCTTTTTAGAAAACTGTTCATTATTTATTATGCCTATGATGTCTCTCTTCAGTTATTCCCACTGAGACGGCACTTTATTAGTCTTTTATCTGCTGCTGCTGCTGCTGCTTTGGGAGCGTATTTTATATGTTTCATGTTTTGCACGCTGTTCCTGGGCAGTGTTTATTTCACTAGGTATATAGGCAGGGTCCTCTCAAACCTCTCGCCAGTCAGTTCGCGTGCACCATATCACATCACACACACACACTGGCGCCTTCTCTCCTGTCTCCTCTGTGCCGTTGCCGTGCTCTCGCCCATTTAAGAGGGGAGTCTCTCGTGTGTCGCTGATAATCCCAGAAGCTCCGAGCAAGAGGGTGCAGGTAGGGGTTCAGCTTGTAGCCCAGGGCCACTTCAGCACAACAGATGGCTGCTGCTCGGATGGAATCTGTTACTGTTTGGTTCCAGGGTGTTCTCCTCAAGCGCTCCACCACCCAGTTCAGACCGTACTTTGTTGGAGGCCATTTTCAAAAGCAGATGGAAGGCGGCAGGCCGATCGTGTCTTGTCCTTCTCCCCATCCTCCCCACACATATTCACCACATATTTATTGTGAAAAAAGAAAAAGAAAACAATGTGCAGTCAATTTATAACCAAAATAACTCGACTTTCATTCTCATCACATTTTCGAGAGGACAAACATCACCTTAATCCTCGACTGAGACGTTCCTTTCTACTTTTAAATTTTCATTTTGACAAAGCTGCGATTTGACATCATTGTTCCGTCCCACTCACTTTGCGTCTGCTGGAATGAGAGATGTTAGCATCTCTCACTCGGCAGATTGTGCTGATTTTTTACGTTTGCACCACTTTATTTGAACATCCTCCAACAGGACAGAGACGGAGTGTCCCTGCATTGTCATAGCGCCTTTGTTATTCATATCCATCTCTTCGTAGCCGCCTAATCCACATGCATATTCAACGTGATGCGGACAGTCAGCGGTTCAAAGCAGACATCCTGCTCGGGTCTGCAGGGAGGCGCTGCCTGCTTCCTCTGCGCCATTTGTTGACAGCCGCTCAATGAAAATGGAGGTGTGAAATAACGTTGCAGGGCATAAATCAGAGCTGCAAATGAAAGTGTTTTGTCCCGAAACAGACACCTTTTCATATTGCGCCTGCGTATCGCGGCCGACCCTTAAGCCACATGTGACGGAAGCTAACCCGCTCATTTACATGGAGGCAAGTTCAGCCTCGGGAGGGGATGAGACGTGAACGTCAGTGGGTGTGGTGCGAGGTGTAAGGGGCAAACATGAATGAATGATAGAGACGATAAAGAAATCACAAGCAACAAATTGAGGGGAGCCTCCTAGAGAACAAGGTGACAGCTGTTGCACATTGTGCTTCAATGAACAGCCCTGCAAAAAAAGAAATATGTATAAATACATATATATATATATATACACATATATATGATGCACTGCCAAGTGGGCTACAGGTCAGTAGCAACACTGGCCAATGTTGTGGAAACAACGTGATCAAACTGCTGCATGAAATCACCGTAGATGCCAAAAACATCTCCGAAAGGCATTCAAGGCCACCCTTCCCTCATGTGCAATATATACTGCAATTATGTACTACATATAATTCTTAATTTGCATCTGGAAGCCTCCTAGGATCTGCACATTTAATGGTCCACCCCTGCACCACTTTTCATGGAAATAAACCTGCAGTGTTTTTTTTTTTGTTTTTTTCTGTAAAGCTGCTGACACAAACAAATAAACAGGAAAACCGCAAAAATAAGACAAAAGCTGTCAAACTGATTAATGCGTGAAGTTAGACTGAACGAGTGCTAGCAAAAGTGAGTGCTAACGTTTCACAGACAGGCGTCGCTTTGTCCTTTCAATTGGACGGCAAACTGCTTCGGATGTTTCTCACATAAGGATTTCATTTTCCTTTTGTGGTGAACAACATTAAGTTGTCTTTTTTTTCCAGCTTCCATGGAGTTTGATTCATGTTATGTGGCTTTGATTCAAATGCAAATGTTATTGAAATTGTAAACGGTGCACTGAAACACACATCAATCAGTGTTTAGTAAAGATGTCGTTACATTGTCTAGTATTAATTATGCATCAGCCAGACAGGAGGTTATTCATCATGGATGCTGTGGTTTAGTTTTGTCACTGCTGTTGCGCAACTCAGAGCTGAAAATGCTGAAAATGTAACCTCACATTATCTTTGGAGAAAAAAAAAAAGGTGTTTTGGATTTTTAACTCTTCCATCTGATTTTCTGGCTTTAATCTCACTCACTTTGCCACTCTGCAGGGAAATAATATTTTAGCACATGAAACCTCTGCAGAGGCAGCACATACAGTGTTTATGACTCAGCTGCCTGTCTTTACAATCAGCTGGCTGCAATTCAGCCATGAATAATCGCAACTTGTTACTCTCACATTTTCACAAAAAATAAACAGCCTGTCCTCTCTTTGTTTTTGGCCGATGCAACTTAAATTTTTTTTTTTGAATTTGTCTTATTTGCACCATGATTTCAAACCTGTCACAAAACTGGATTTAGACCCTAACCGACTAGACGGCCGTGTTCAAACCCCACGCCGGACCCCAGGTGGAACGTGTTGCTATGTCCAAAGATGGAGAGCTATCGCGTCCCCAAATTGCTAGCACACAGGTGAACAAACAAAAAAAAAAAAAAAAAACCCACCTGAAACAACATTATCCACGTCGTCTGTGACTGACAAATGCCCCCGCCTGCCTCGCCACCCGGCAGTCTCACCTGAAGCAGCAGTTACATTTAACAGACATTCATTCCCCCCTTCGCCGGGGAGGATGACGCACCTACAGCGCCGCGCTCGGATGAACAGAATGCCTCGGATGCTGCGTCGCCAGCCAGCGCCAACTGCTCGAGATATAAAGGGGGAGACATAATAGAGGAGCAAACATTTTTTTGCGCGCGCCTCTCTCAGAAATGTCATTTCCTGCCGCCGCCACCGCAGGATCCATCCGGAGCGATGAAATGCGATTCACATTTTGAGTTGACTGCACACAACACACACACACACACACAAACGCAACACGCCTGTGGAGAGTGGTGGGCATGTGTGTGTTTCCAAAATTGCGTGTGTTGGTGCGCAACTTGTGTAGCCGTCGCCCCGCCATGCCCAAGAACACAAAACCTCTGCATGTTTCTCGCAGATTGCTGAGTTCATGTCACTGATTGGAAATTTGATATCGCTTATCCAGCATTTAATCACATTTCCCTTTTCCAGAACAAAGCAAGGAAACATCTTGTCCTCAATTTAAACCACCGTGCATGCGTGCCGCAACCAATCACTTACAAATGTTCTTTTCTCCAAAGAAAATTCAAAACCGCCATCGCTGGGAAACGTTTTCTGTGGGAGTCTGATAGGAATAAAGTCATCTGCAGTATTATTTAGGCTGCTCCCCTCACACTCGCCATCCATATAGATTGAAGCTCGAGTAGCTGCCAAGCGGCAATTACATCTATCAGGGGACCGCAGGGAGCGCTCTGTCAGAACGCTCGCAAAAACTGCAATTTTGGTACTTTGGATTCAGAATCTTTGACAACAAGCAGGCAGTTACTTTGCTTTTTGGCCCCCCCCCTCCAAAAAGAAAAAAGAAAAAAAAGAAATCCCGAACGCCGTCTTGTCTCCTGGTTTTGTTTTGTTTTTTTATTATGTCATTTATTGTTCTCTTCCTCTCTTTCTTCCTCTCTCTCCGCAGACACATAGAGAACTGGACAGGTTTGCAGACTCTGAGAGACGTGGATATGGAGCTCTACACCGGACTGCAGAGACTGTGAGTGTTGTTGCCGTGGTGTTATTGTGG
Organism: Dactylopterus volitans; assembly: GCA_901007715.1. NCBI lineage: Eukaryota > Metazoa > Chordata > Actinopteri > Syngnathiformes > Dactylopteridae > Dactylopterus > Dactylopterus volitans. The sequence goes on from CAAKHG010020914.1 coordinate 33,598, forward strand.
AGGCGGGAGGAGACTGCAGGCACTTCACTGTATTTCAGACCGACCGTGTTCCACATCTGGTTCAGGAATAATGTAACCTGTAATACCTTTTTTTCCATGAGGTAGCTTGCCAACGTGCTGCAGAAAGAGACCAGTTTTTTTTTTTTTGTATTTTTTTTATGGTAGAGACGACAGCGGTAATTTAGATTCTAACACAAGTGGAAGCAGCTGCAAAAGCATCGCCGGCGTTGCATCGGTATTTAATGTCCGATGCGTCTCCGGGAATGACATGATCCCGGTTAATTCTCCGGGGAGATGACAAGGTGCTGGTGGGGTTGCTCAGGGAGAGGAAGTGGAGGGTGTGTTTCTGATCCGAACGCTTTAGACAAGCTTTTAATTCTCGACAGTCACACACCAGGCGAATATCCCCTTTGCTTTGCTTAGCCGGTGATCAAATAATGTTAAAAAGCAGCAGGGAAAATTGAATTATGGGTCCCTGCTGTAGCAGTTTTTTTTTTTTTTTTTCCCACTTTTTCATTCTCATCTCTTTTTACTTCTGAAAGTAATGCCGCGTTGCTTTCCAGCACTATAAGGCCACATCCATTACATTCCTCTCAACCCTGCCACCCCCCCACTCTGCTGCAACCTGCCGACCTTCTCTTCCTCTCCTTTTCTTTTTCCTCTCAGCATAGAACCATATCCTTTTTTGCCCTCCCAATTCAGCGCTGGCCTCTCCCTTGATCCCCTTGATCCCTCATCAGGGAGGCCAAGTGCAATATCTCCACCACTAAATTAGCATTTTCTCATTACCATCGCCTCTCTGCCGCCTTGTCTGGGGATGCTGGCTCCTCGCGAGTGGAGTTGCGCCTTCCCAGGAAAGGCTGTTACCTTGTGTGACACCACGCTTTGGGCCTGTAAAAGCTCGGGAGGGACATGTGAGCCACAGCCGCTCTGGAATAGCTCACACGCGTGTAATTATAATGATTTGATAATGATTCCCCGTTTTAACAAGGCGAGAAGATGGCGCAACAGTTCACGGGTAAAAATAATGATGATGTATAACCCTTCGTGTGTCCCATCAAAGATCAAAATACATTATCTGCACGAGTGTGATAGCATCACTGTAGTTCTTGATAAATATTTGTTTCCGCAGATTTGAATAATTCGGCATTGCAGATAATACTGGGAAATTCTTGTCTGTGAGGCGACTGGACGCAGGTAGAAGAGCGAGCCTGCCGACGCGTAAAGATAGCACCTAAAGCATTTAACACAGCGACCGCCTTTCATTTTCAAGAAGTGGCTCTTTGATTTTAAAGAAAAATCTCAATATGCTTAAAGGGGAGACGGGATAAATGGTGCATCTCCTTCATTTTTCAAGCGAGTCAGAATCCCCCAAACAAGTGCAGGCTACGTGCAATGGCTTTTTATTTGCTTGTTTATGGGATTTGGAAAACTAAATGGTGCAAAGATCCAAATATTAATGTTACTTTTCATTTATGCAAATGCCTGTGCAACTCAGTTTCCCCTGCTTAGATATAGAATTTAATAAAGAACGTTTATCAAGAGGCAGCTGTTAGGGGGCGTTATGTGAAATATTTCACCTTCTCCCCCTCTCTCTCTCTCCCTCTGTCCCTCCCCCTCTCTCTTCCTCTGTCTCTCCATATATATTCAGATAGAATAAATGCCATTCTTTAAGTTTACCCCATTAGTCATTCAGGTATGCTGCGGTACAAACTTCCAAAATCCAGACATGCTATTCGGGGGAAGCGCAAATAATAGATAAGCAGATAATTCTCAGACCCAGAGAGCTGAACCTTCCTCCAGCTATCTCTCAGGGAAACTGTTGCGCTGAAGAGGAGACGTCATGTGTAGCAAGCTGGTGAGATAAAAGTCTGGCGCGGCAGCTGGATCCCTGTCAAACTACTCGCAAACCCGGATGCAGCTTAGAACCTCCAAACTTTATTTTCCGTTTGAGCGATTTCACACGAGCAGCACATGCGATGTCATACTTGGCTTTCCACGCGGCAGTCGGTGATGACCGTTTTTACCGGCGCGGCGCTCTGCGCGCGTGGGCCGCACGTTTCACGAACTTGACGCCCACTAACATGCCCGCCAAGTATTTCATGGTCATAAGATAAACAGGCAGCAACGGGTCAAACAGTAAAGTCTTGGCTTACATAGAGGATGTGTAAATACTGCATATTTCATGACCCCTTGTAAGCCTATATTACGTCTTCTGCTGCATTACTCGCTAATATCATGTTAGGGAATATTTGCCCAATTTCACACGGCTTCATGGTTAAACCACACATAATTTGGTCCTCTAATCCAGCAAATCCCCTGCAGGGGACAGCCGCGGTTCTTAAAAACAGTGTCTTGACTCGCAGCTGATTACAGGAAACGAACCGTCTCCCGCTTTCAAGATGGCGGCTCCCCGCTCGTGACTGACAGCAGGGATCAAACTGTTGACTCCTGTCAGGGAATGTAATCCCCAGCCACCCAACATGGACTTTGTCACTACGCATAGATGCCAGACAATTTCCTTCTTTCCCGTTGCCGTAGCTACTGTGGGCACAAGATGGCATCTGTCACTTAATATTGGCGGTGTTTTGTTGCTTGTCTCCTCACCCTTGCGCGTTGTTTATTTTGGCAGGACAGTCTCTTTATCTGAACGCGGAGAATACATCATTTTGTCAGGCCATCAGTGAGGAGGGGAAATGGAAAAAAAAAAAAAAAAAAAAAACTTGACGCAGGAGATGCAGGAATCTCAGGAGATGAGAGGCGTCTCAAAGCAGAAGTATCCATTGAGTATTCGTTTGGACCGACCAAGTCCAAATGAAAAAAAAATGCGCATCACGTATCATGAGGTTCAGTGCAGCATCACCCCCCCCCCAGATCTGACCCGACCTCAAGGAGATTCACGTGGTACTTTTAGACCCAACCAGATCGTGCTGCTTGTGCTCACACAGACGCTGATCTCACACCTTATCGACAGACCTGCCTGCCTCTGGCCTTGGAGATGCGACACATTTAGGACAGTCTGACCCTTCACACAATATGATGCATTTAATATGTTTATGCCCTTACTGGGCTGCAGGGAGCAAATAAGTTACATAACGGATATGTCTCACGGGTCAACATGTTGATAGGCCTTCAATTCCATAACAAACATAGTGAAACTGATGAGGATGTTTTTTTATGCACCTTTACAACCAACTTTATTTTGAAGTCTAACCTCAGATAGATAGCATTTAACACAGCTACGACATTTCATTTGTAAGAGGTGGATTTTTGGTAAAAACAAAAACAAAACAAAACAAAAAAAAAAAAAAGGAAAAATGGTGCATCTCTTTTTCATCATTTTTTCCAAGAGAGTCAGAAGCATTCCAAATAAAAGTTATGTGCAATGACTTTTTAGTTGATTGTTTGTGGGGTTTGGCAAACCGAATGGTGCAGAGATCCAATTATTAATGTTACTTTTCATTTATGCAAATGTGATGGCATCTCAGTTTGTTCCATACTTTGACACAGAATTTAGTAAATAACTCAGCCCCTGACCCTGCCTCCCCGCCCCCGTATGATCTCCAGAGGTCCCAAAGCACCACTTTGGGAACTTGGGGGTGATGAAATGCCACAACCCAGTCAAACACCACAGTCGTGATGAGAAGATAATTGGCACCAGCAGCTGGGTGTAGTCAGCGCGCTGGGTTGTGATGTGCTCACAAAGACGTCAGTGACTTTGTTGGAGGGAGACATCTGTGATCGCAAGGACAGAAGTCAATGCCGTCGTAGCCAAGAACGGCAGCTCCACACCTGGGGACCACTCGGGGCTGTTCAGGAGGATTCCACAGGGTCTCCAGCAAAACCAGGATTTGTTTAATTTCACAGTCACTTCACTGCGCACAGGTTAACCCAACGAGGGGATGTGTTTGGAGATTCCTCAAAGATCTGTCACTTTACAGCAAAGACACGCAAGTTCAAGCATTTTTGAAAATCAAATGGCGGTTCAAAGTGAAATTCCATGTCGAGCTCAGCTGCAGCGCGCATACATGCAGAGGGAAGTTGCGTTTAGAAGTAGAATTGGAATTGTAAGAGGCACAGAAGTATTCCGACTCACTCCGGTGAATGCTGCTATAGACACCAAAACATGTTTTCTATACAAGCACCATTTTATTGGTTTCAATTTTATTTATTTATTGTGTATCTGCACTTTTCCACCCCAAATAACCTAACATTTTCTGGTGAAGACATAAAATGGTGGAAACGTGACCCCATGGCGGGGTGGAATGCATTAAGAATGAATAAGCGCGGAAATGCTGCGTCTATGATGTCGTCAGCATGCGCTCAGAACAGAAAGAGACGGATATCTTTGAGTGTTTCATCTGTATTTTTTTTCCTTCCATTTTTCGTTCCAGAACTATCATGAATTGCAACCTGAGGGTGATCCAGGCTCGCGCGTTCGCTCAGAACCCCCACCTACGCTACATGTGAGTACATATAGACCTGTTTGACAATGATGCTTCTCATTCTTTCAAATGATTCGATATCTTCGCGTAAGACCTGACAGCCCCGTTGTACGTGACTATAATGCAGATACGTTCCCGAGATATAAGGGCTGAGTGTTGAGCACACGTTGATGTGGCTTTGGGAAAATTGTGGCGGCGCAATTGCAGTCTCAACAGCCGCACGACTTAAATGAGACATCCATTAGTTGCCTTGGATAATTAGATGCCTTGCTCTCCTGGCTCTCTGTGCTTTGCCAGAGCAACATGCTGGAGATGCAGTTCGATTTAGCTTAATGGACAACTTGTCCAGGAGGCCAAGCTTCAGAGAGCTGGGTGAAGAGCAAAGTAATTTCTTTAACAAAGGCTGATGTGTCAGTATATGACAGCCTGTTATTCCCCTGATATTTTCCCGGAGTAAACACAATGAGGAAGTCAGTCAGTCTTTACCTGAACACACTGCCATTTGCAATTTTCAGCTGTCGGCTGAGCGGCAGGCCTCTCTTTTCTCCTGATGACTGCTCTCTCCGGCTGGAATCTGTGTGCCTTGCATTATGCGTGTGCGTGTAACAGGAGAGTGATAAACACGCTATTGTGTATCAAGCAAAGGCATACGCAGATGTGCATATGCGTACGAGTGCACATGGGTGTCTAAACCTCTTTGAAACATGACGCCGCCTGGCTCTTTGTACAGTTAGTTGACTGGGGGAGCTAATCAGAGTCATCAGCATTTCATGGAAATTATTTAAATCCTTCCTCCATTTCAATTCTCCCTGGTGAAGATGGATTTGTTCAGCACGACCGAAAAAAAACCCAAACCATTCCCCCCCTGCTACCCTGCATGTTTGCTCTGCAGATGCTTGGGCTTCTAACAAGACTGCTGAAAGTATAAAACATGTTAAAGATATGGCCTCCTCTCGTTGTCACCGGTAATGAAAGGGTACATTAAATATACGCTGTTTATGTATATAAAAATAAACGTGTTCTTGTTTAGAGCTCCAGTTAAACCTTAAAATACCACAGCTGAACAAAAATAATGCCCTTTGAAAATGTGTCGGCTGGTTTTCTCCTCTTCGGCTAATTATGTCGTAAATGCTGTTCGAGGTAAACAAGATCCGGCATCCACCCTCATCATGCCTCCAACATGGAGACACGCGAAATGCGAGGACCGAGCGCTCCACCCGAGACAGTCAATGAAAGGAGATTACTTTGGTCTTGTTAATACAGGTGAATGGTTGCTAGGTGACACTGAGGATGATGTCAAACAAAATCAATTATTATGCCTTAGCTCAGCCCCAGAAGAGCAACCTCATTGACGTCTGTGCCTGACAGGACTGCTCAAACGCCGGGCCATTAGCCGTCCAGCTGGTTGCTCTTTTGTGGGGGGAATTAGAGCTGCTCTTTTCATCGCATGCTACGGTCAAAACAGACTCCATCACTCGCGGTTGAAATTCGACGCGTTGTCAGTCCGTCTATTTTAATTAGTGCATTCATTAATTGCGCTCTCTTTCCATTGAATATCCCTCTGCTTAGCTCAATGGATGACATGTTTAATATACTCTTTCGAGCTGTAATATTTTTAGGTTATTATACTAACTATTCTGAACGCCATTGATAGGTCTGTTCCCGAAGTGAAAGGCAGAGTGTGGTGTAAAACACACGCAACACACACACACACACACATCAGTGGCAGACAGCCGAACAGATGTCAGGACAAAGAAACACACAAATAAGCAGTCGAAACTGGGTCTCGCAACTCAGCTATATTTAATGTCTTTTATTAAATTACAGCTGAATGGTTTGCTTTCTTAAAGGCTTTCATTAGGGCCGTCATTATAAGGTTACCCATTACATTTAGTCTGACCACAAACCAAACCTAATTAAGGTATACCACAGCTGGGAACTTAATGTTGTTGCTGAGCGCATGTATGGCCGAGACACTGAACCTGCCTCTCCGCTAAGACAACTCCAGCGATATCAGCTCACCGACATAGATTAAGAACATGTCCTTAAATATAAATTGTGCAGCCGTCGCATAAAATCGTCATCACACGCAATCGTGGCGCAAATATCCACTCAACATGTGACGCTCAGTCAAAGCTATTTTTTTTTTCAAACCTAGCAGCTTTGCCTTAATGTTGCTGTTTGTTAATGGCTAAGTTATTAGCGTGCATATGAGCTGCAATTCCAACTCAAGGGAAATTGACCAATAAAACAAACATTTACTCACCGACAGAGCGACGATCCAGAGCAGCTCACATGGGATGAATAACGCTGAAATGGCTGTATAGTTGGATAAACCGACCATTCTTTCAGGCACAGTGCAAGATCAGGTGGGATCTGCACGCTAAATGCGTGCGAATTGGACACGTTAGGGTCTTTGAGGTATAAAACAAGGCTATTGGATGAGACAAGTCTTTAAAAGATGCAACATTTGGTAAACAGGTCCACCATCAGAAGTCGTCTGGAGTGAGATTGCGGTCGGGGACGGCAATTCCAGACAGGCCAACATGCCGGATTGAAGGCTGTATAATTAAATTGAAGTAGATTGGTGCACACCAAGAAGTCACACTGTGGGCAAGCATTAGTCACTTGATTTGGGTTGCCACATGGGGCCGGTGGAGGTCAATGAGCAGCAGAGTGGCATGTGCCCTTGTGGGCTGATCGAAAGCCAGATGCGCCGTTCTGGAACATCCATAAAGGTTTAATTTTGCATTAGCGGAGAGAGCTGAGGAAAAGCGGTTGGGGGACAACAACAAAGGGCTATACTTCCTCTTTTTCATCTCGTTCTTCTCCTAATAATAATAATAAAAAAGATGAAGTAGAACAGCATGACCCTGAAAACATAATCGATTGTGCAGATGCGAGGAAGCAAGAGGGAGGAGGTAACAGTTCGTCAATACAATACAGCTGTGCCTTACTAACTCCGGCCATGTAGGCATAAAAACTGTGAAACTTTAGTATATTTTCCATGCTGTACTTTCATTCCACAAATAAATAGCAGAGAGAGGCATGGAGTCTCCAGGAATGAAATACCTCTGGAGCCATGCGTTACTGCCTCATCCTCACAAATGCATGCTGTTATCTGAGCGCTGTGAGGCTGTGAAACAGGTTGTAAAGACGAGTAGAGCTGCAGTTACACCGCAGCCAGAGAAAGATAGATGCAGCCTAAGAGCAATACCTCTCATAATTAACGGGATAAGATACTGATAGCCCTCTCTCAATCTGCGCTCCTGCCCGTTATTGCTCATGGACCTATGAAACGTCACTCGTTGCAGAGCTGGTGCCATTCAAAGTCTGCATCAAGCCAAGTGCGGTCCAGATGCCTGGATGTGTTCCCTGCTCTGCCTGATTCGTTGACGGAGCATCTGGAAAATGACTTGTGCAAGATTCGGCTATCCCGGAGTGCATGACGCACCAACCGTCGAGTAGAAAACCCCACAACTGCCACTCGCACGTAATCGCTGAAATACTGCCGCTGTTGTGCGGATGGCTAGTGTTTGAGATTTATTCAGGAAAGAATCGAGGTTTTTTTTACATTTGGACTCTGTGGGTCGATTTCGCAAGACGGAGCCTAATTGGAGATCCGAGTTTCCACTAGTAGGATAGCCGGCATGCCAAGACCGGCTTTATATCCACAGGTCGCTTAGAAATTTGGCTCGGATGTCTCTGTAGCAGCTAGAAATGAGGTGCAATTTGTTGAGATGTATAGAAGCGGCAAGTGTTTTTGCGAGGCTCCTCACTCATGGGGCTCGCTGGGTTTCCACGGTGCTTCGCGATGCCTCCGTCCGTGGGGTGAACTGCTCGCCCACAGTCGTTCCTGACCGTGGTTTGCGGCGCCCTGTCCAGAGCAGCGCTCGAGCGTCCCCTCGTAGGTGCTTCAAAGCCTGTTGAGCCGACGCCGTCGGAGTTCAACGCCAAACGGGGAAGAAAACGCACGGCGGGGCTGCTCTGCCGGCTCGCTACTGCTCAGAGGTCACGTTGCATAAGTTGCCGTCGGGCTCCCGGCGCTGAGAGCACTCGGCAAATAAAAATCAATGCAGCTCGAAAACTTAAAGAAAAAAAAAAAAAAAGGTTTCATCATGGGGGATGTTTTAAATAAATTGCTCCTGTTGTGCATTTACTCCCCGTCATCTGAGCGCGCTATTTTATGTCCGCCACTCGAAACACCAAAAGAATGGAAACGTGGCAGAGTTGCTCTATCCATTGCGTTTTATTGCAAAGCCAGGCCGCGTTACGGTGAAGATGACGGGAGCTCTGCCAAGGTGAGCTGGGCCGGCGATGCCATCAAGCGCCGCGTCCTCGCTGCTGGTTCAGCTTCAGCGACTGTTCTCTCTCCAGGATTCTAGTGCTCCCGAGTCCAACTTGCCAAGTCTGAACTCCTACGTGCTCAAGTTGCCTCCAAGTACATCCCATTCCATAACAATGTCCTTATGTTAAAGCGGTTGTTGTTGTTTTGGGTTGTTTTTTTTTGTTTTTCTGTGAATTCTGTGTCAAAATTAAGAAAAATTTGGTGTTGGCCGACATGAGGAAATACTTTTTGTGAGTTTGCTAGCATGACCGCACAAGTGCAAACTATTGACCAGACTTTGTCGCCAAGTTATTTTATTAATATGAAAACTTTTCTCCCGTCAGGCAATTTAAAAACTCTGTGGGATATCTGCCTTTAAAGAGACTCACACTCATCAAATAAACACATTACTGTGGTTGTCTCAGTGGCCCAAGTGCCTCTGCAGCAAATCCCATTTCACCAATTGTTAGTGCTGAAGAAACAGATGAAACAGCTTACAACCTCTTAAGTATCATAAGGGGAGATTAAAGGGACAATCAGTCATATTTTGCACTATCAGTTGAGAAAGTGATCGCACTCGGCGGCGGCTGGTTTTACTGATTGGGCAACGCGCTGTTTTTTTTTTTTTTTCGCGGGGATACTTTGTGCGCTGCGTATTAGTACTTTAAAGAACTTTAAAGGCACAGTCATGTGTGTAGAGGGGTGATAAAGTGAGTAAGGACTGATTTGAACGGCCATAGTTAAAAGTTTTGCGGCCACCGCTCGCCAGGGTTGGCCCGGGATTCTGCGGGCCTCGTTGCATCGCTGCATCTGCGGCCCGCTCAGGCTGAAGGGTGTAGGCAAACATAAGCAACTAATTTCATTGCGACTGCGTGGGTGCGTGAGCTAATTAACGTGGCTTTCATCGTTTGATGAAACCGACGAGTCCGGCGCCTCTCCCCACACTTCATTCGCTCCTTTAGTTTTAGCCCAGGTCCTTAATGAGCTCACGCGGCAGAAAGGAACCCATTTGATGCGCCGCCGTTTCTTGTTGAGAAGATTAAATAGACTCCTGTGATTTACAAACAATTTGGGAACACTTTCGCTGTTGCTGTTAACTTTGATGACGGTCACGTTCAGTTAGATGACTAACAAAACCAATAATTATCTTTCTGTGTTGTTGTTTTTTTTTTTTTTTTGTGTGTGTGTGACGAATAATAATCCTGCCAAGTACTTCCTGTCTTTCTTCAAAATCACAGATGAGCTACCTGGAAACAAATAGCAGCGGCAGTCGCTGCGGCTTCTGCTGATGTGGCACCTTTCGCGGTTTTAGAAATTCACTCTTCCACAGCATCTGTGGGTATCTGATTGGCTGTGACCTGCTGGCAGTGATGAGGGCGGTGCGACAGGCAAGGGTGCTTGTGAAATGTCTTTAGATAATAGTAATTGTACGAAAGCTTTTATCTCACTCCGAAGGTTCTTCTCTGAGGTCACACACGCGCGCGCGCGCACACACACGTGCTGCCATTCAAGGGTTCGTGTTGCATCTCCTGCATTCTGCATTACGGCCGCGCAATGATTCAGCCACACCGTGTGTC
>CAAKHG010020915.1:0-17742 GCA_901007715.1 Dactylopterus volitans
TTTTGACAAAAAAAAAAAATAATACAAAAGCACAAAGGAGCATTTAATTATAATGTACAAATAACCCCCTGCTACATGAGCCCATGCTTAGTGCTTCAAATGAAGTGCACTCACTGCCCCTGTGATTTGGGGAGGTTAAGGACATCGTAAGCATCGTCCACAGACATAGACGGAGGTTTCTTCTCCACCTCCCTCTTCCAGGCTTCCAGAGTGTCTTTAAGCAGCTTTACCTGTAAGGATAATAGTGTTAAAAGAACCTTTAAAAAAAAAAAACAGGCAGGGCAATGATGAGAAAAAACAGCTTGAATACTTAATCAAAATAACAAGGGAGAGAGAGAAAAAAAAAAGGCTTACAGCATCTCGAATAGGCCAGTCGGGGAAGCGTGTCGTGTCACACAGATGTCTGAGGTAGTAGATGTTGCAGAAGAGCTCATTGTCCAGCTGGGGGAAGCTGATCACAGGGATGGGGCAGTATTGGTAGAGGGCCCGCGTGTTGCTCTGCAGCCGCGGGCTGAAGTCGGCTACGTGGGCGGCAATCTTCTCGATCATCATCCGCCTGAAACAGAAAAACTGGAACTATTAAAATCTTCAAAGCAAAGCCTTGGAATCTTCCGTGCACGATCGCTCCACAGGCTAATTAGACACTTTGATCACTTCCCACCTCATTTCGCTGCTCCAAATGGCTTCAGGTGTGTCAAATTCTCCAAGGAATATCTCAGAGAAGCGTTCCGCCTCGTAGTTCTCCAGATAACACACCATGGCCTCTGGCAGAACTGGTCCCAGAACACTACGCTGCACGATGTCAAGACCTTTAGACTGGAGGGAACAACAAACATGTCACTTCCGAAAGGAGGTTCAATTCATCGTCTGTTGCAAAGCAGAAACCCGTGAAAATTAAACCAACTTTACCTCCTCTGATTTGAAGGCTTGCTTCAGGTGAGTGTACTTGAGGAACCTAAAACCACAAACACACACACACACACAAACAACTGTGAGTGTGTCCCTATATTACTAGGGCTATTTTCTGGAGGGCGAATATAAGTATAATGTAGGCTGTGTTGGAGCGTGTCATTAAATTGCCAGTCATGATAAATGACAATCAAAAGACAAAATGCCGGTAACTTTAGCATGTTAGGATGTTTGTAACAGAAGGTTCGTTTGCTTGAATTTCGCTTTCACCTCGCTACGGGAAGCACGTTGGATCCTGTGTACATCATGATGAAGAAAAAGATCCCGGTTAGGTAGAGGCGCTGCAGGTTGGGGTTGTCTTGCATCACCAGATACAGAACATTGGCTACCTTTTCCACCAGGATGGGGTCAAAGGTCAACAGCAGCTGGAGGTGACAACAGAGAAAATGTGGAGACCATCAAAATGTTATTTTTGTTTAATTCCGAAAAATTTTTTTTTTTAGGGACACACATATGACATTCTACTTGTGCAGTACCTGAACAATGTGAGGAAGACAAGCATTGTCACTTATCATCCTCTTGATCTTAGGTAACGGACGGATAATAGCATTATCCTGGTCCCTGGAAAACATGAATAAAACAATATCATAGTTACCATCTTAATGCTCAGCTCGAATAACCACACATTTAAATTGTTTGATAAAAGGAGGGTTTTTTTTTTTAAATATTTGCACTGAGACATTCTTGCGTGGCTCCCACCTGCTGGGGTAGTAGGAGCACATGGTGATGAGCATGTTCAGGATTAGTGTTGCCAGGTCGGACTCGTTCATCACCGCCTGTCCTGTGGCCAGGAGGCACCATTTGAGCTGAGGAATGGCCTGCAGGGGCCGCCAGCCGTCCATCCCCTGAGCCCAGCAGCGCGTCTTGGCCGTCAGGATGCCCGTGCTCCAAAACTCCTGCATCTGGAGAGGAAAGAAGAAAAAAAAATAAGAGCGCAATAAAAGTAAGCACAGCTGCTGCAAAAATTAAAAGAAAAAAAAGAGAGAAAATAAACAAAAACATTCAGTAACTTGATGCAACAAAAATAATGTGCAGCAACAAACATGATGACATATTCAGCTCTCAAACTGGCTCTGAAACCTTGGTTGAAACACTGTAAAACCTTTAAATATCAGATTACATGAACCTCCCATCTCTTATTTTGTACTCAAAATAAGAGATCTGTTTTTAAGTTCTTCTTCCATGTGAAGTAAAATGCACACACACGAGAACCTGTTTGCACTTCCTTCACATGTACCAAACATGAGGGGAATTCTTGTTTCTTATACTTTTAATCATCTAAGCAGGTGTTACGTTAAGCTTTAGTCTCAAACTGATTCTACAGCGAGAAGCTGTCTTACTGAGTGCGGGAACATTTTAATAAGACCACATACCTCTTCATAACTGAAAGGTCCTCTTCTTTCCTTGTCGGCGTTGCCAAAGTACCACTCCTTCTCACTCTCCCTCCTCATGTCCGGCGATGCCTCCAAAACGTTACTCTGTGGATATTTAAAAAGACCTCCGTTTGAAGTTGTAGACAGATTAATTACCGCGGATGCATTTCACACAGTGGTTAAGTGTGTTTGTCTTGTATAATGATTACAGATATTTGCTACGGGTTGCGGTGCTTATGAGCAGGGGGTGGGCCTTTCACGTTGCACATTTAGACTTGAGAGGTTCCGACCATTGCAGTCCTCCTCCGAGATGAGCCCGACCTGGATCACCTTTAAAGCGCTCTTCAACCTTGGGAGGTGGTGTATGTTTTACAGTTTCATCATTTTCACTGACAGCACATTTTCATTTCTAAGTCTGCCTTCTTCATGGCAGAGTGCTTGATGACATTCTGATTTTCTTTCCTAATAATGTTCTTGCTTCTGAACTCCACACCGTAGATAGTGAACACGACAGCTCATGATACACATATCTACAGTATTTCCATTTATCACATTAGAGCTCATAAATTAGCAGCTTATTCGCTTTTAACTTCAAATAAACATTACCTTAAATTTTTTTTACATATCCCTGATCATCAAATAAGAGAGTAATAAAAGACCACAAGCTCAACTGGAAACCTCAAGTCAATCATGCCCGTTCCAAATTGGCAGGGTTGCTGGGATTCTAGCCAAAGTAAGACACATCCTGGAAAAAAAATATCTCTGTATACACTGTACTGCACGCTCTTCCTCCCGTATTTGACCTGCTGTTTGGAGGTCAAAGCAATAAGAATAGTGAATAATGTAGGATATCATACTCACACCAAAGATCTGTTTCTAAAATTACCAACTTTATGGAGTTAGTGGAATTCAAAAGAGCACAAATTATATAAAAAGCCAGACAACAATTACTTCCAAGCGACATTAAGAGGTGGTTCAGGGACAGAGAAGATGATAATAATTTAAGAAGGAGACAGACTATTAGACAACCGATGGTACACACTACTCTGAGAAGCATTTGCATTTCTGTCTGCGGGGTGAAGTTGTGAAATAGTTTACCTGAGAAAATCAAAGAAAGCAAAGGTATCGTACAATTTGAAAAGCAGCTTAAAATATACACACTAGCAAAAAATAAGGAATAACAAAGAGGTAGTCATGCAATTATCAAACTAAGGTACAGCAGAAAAACATGCGTACAACCATTTCCACACAAGCTGCGGTGTTTATTAATTTGGACGTGAGCGTAAGGTCGGGTCGGAGCTCGTGTACACAAAAGTCTGAGTCTGTGGAAAATCTGGTTGAGTCTGAAAATAACTGTTAACCAAAACCCCAGCTGTCATCTAAGCCTAAGCAGCCACATTTTCAGAACAGATCAAAACAGATTCTTAAAACGAAAAAAACAAAACAAAAAAAATGAATTTTTCAAAAAGCCCACGTCTTTACCACTTTTTTTGGAAAAATAAAAAAATATAATGGGCTGCTACCCAGCAGGAGCGCAGGTTCACCAGTGCGCGCGACGAGCATGCGGAGCGCTACTGTAAACCCTAGCAAAAGCGCGCAACATTATTTTGGCCTGTTCAGTTTTGCACATCACATTGGGCGATGGATGCGCCTCTGGATGTGCCGGCGCAGCCAGAGGGGCCGATGCCCGGGGAACCGTGGCCAGCACAGTCTCCACTGGGGGCTATACAAAGATTTTATCAAGGCTTTTTTAGGGTTCCATTAATTTCTATTAATGTGCTATTTATTGCCTCAAGCTTTTAGGCTGTGGATGAAGGATAGATAAATTCAAATCATCATTAGACATAGGTTAAGTTGGTCATTGAGAATTTTATTCGGACCCAGCCAGAGTCCGTTCCTACAGCAACGCTGTTGACTGGCTCCGATATCCTCTTCCGCACGGCGTTTTTATGAGCTCCTTAAATTCCCGATATCAGAATGCCAAAAAGCACAGCTTTGTTTTGATCAACCTCAGATGCGAGTATGCCGATTTCCATCTCGGAAAAGTTTCTCTTCTTGCCAGTGTTTCTTCTCTCCACGTTTGACCTCAGTGGGCGAGGCCTCGTAGAAGAATGAATATTTAAGAGCGTGGGCGTAACTTGTCAATGACGATCGAATTCAACCGCCGCATTTATCAAGAGCTGATAATTCGTGCGCTGGAATTGGTCAGTTGCGAACGTTTCATATATCACACGTGAGTCCTGTCGTAAGACCGATTCTGCGCTCAGATCTGCGCCCGTTTTCCACGCAAGATTGATAAATGAGGGCCAATAGCACCACTTACATACACACAATTTCAGTTTGAAATGAAAGGGAATTGCATCAAAGCGGGTGAGGGTCTGCAGTCTCTGACATTCTTATACTGATTGATCAGTCTCTAGTAAAGAGTGCATCACTTTTCAGTAGCCCTATAACATAATTAGCACCTTTACGTCACAGCATGAAGGTTGAGTTCAAATCCGCTGTGATGATGCGAACTAAGCTCTCAGTTTGTATCTTTATGATTAGTGTTGCACAGCTACATTTTGACCTTTTCCTTTTGTCTTCAAAAATACAGCGATATGAGAGCTCTTTGGAGGAAGGGCATTGTTTTTCAATGTCAATGGAGTGGCAAATATGCTGCTAAAATATGTGATAACGCGCGTGATAGGTATCAGGGGCAGGTATCATCCATCAAACCAATGTAGCCGTTCTTTTTCGTCTAAAATAACCTGTAAGCGACAGCCTTGGGTTTACCTGCAGGGGCACAGTGGCTCTGCTGGTGTGCAGATGGGCCAAGGTGAGCAGGTCCACTAGGATCCGCACGCCATTCGAGTCCATCACCTCCTTCACGTTTTTCTGCAGCAAGTGAGGATTTTTATAGAGACAAAAGTCACTAAAAAAACAATCCAGTGTCAAGAGTTGAAGATGTTTTGACTGGCGTACCTTGTTGAGGATGAGCTTGTTCAGGAAGAGGATGAGCCTGTCCCTTTCCAGTTTGTCTGTACACTGTAAACGGAAGAGCATTTCTCCATAGGTAAAACAGCTAGTGTCACCATCTCAATCATATGAAATGACTGGTTGCCTGTACTCACGCGGTCCAACATGCCCACGATGTATTTGGTGTCTGTGAAGGGGCCGATCTCTTCAAAGCATTTGCCATAGACTATTGTTAGCGCCTGCAAGCACAGGCACTTCATCGTGACTTTGGGTGTGAGCAGAAAGCGATGGTAGAGCTCATTGAAGAACTCATATCTGAAAGAGGAAGAAGAAAATCAACTTTTAGAATTCAATGCCGAGTGAAAACATGAGTGCAGGTGGTTTGGTTGCTGCGCCGCAGTCTTACGATCTCTTGATGGCACTCGATTCTTCATTTTCATCCTCCTCCAACAGCAGACGCAGGTAATAATCCCCTATTTTTATCTCATCGGAAAGGCACTCGTATTTCACCTGCAAACACATGCATGCGTAAGGCGTATTTGTTAAAAGTTACATGAGAGCGTGACATCCTGAGATCTGGCAATTTAAGAAAGAAAAAGAAAAATTATTAAAGCTGAGCATAAACCTCAAACTCTTGATGGTTCCAGGAGATGACAGTCGCATTTCCAAGCTCGCGGTCCACACCGAAAGCACGCATCTCCCCCTCCAGTGCGTCCCGCAGCTCCTCCCTCGTCTTCAGGTTCCAGATTAGGTTGGAGCGTGCATGGTCGAGCTGGAATCTTGGGAAGGCAGGAAAACAGGTGAGGGAGCTGGGCTAGCTTTATAGCTGAGAGGTTTCGAGAGAGTTTCATCTCGCAAGAGGTCCATCTTATCAAAAATATGAATCTATCCAAGCATGTAATGTAAAAATACAGGGTGTTCAACGACACACAAAAAGCTAGAGACAAATTTTCTCTGTAGTCAAGAGGACGACAACAATCACAATAAGCATCGCTCACACCTCAGATAATAGAGTGAGGGGTGGCAGTCATGTGATACCTGTAGTAGAAAAGCTCCCAGTTGGCTTCGATCTTTATTCTCTGCCGCCTCTTTCTCAGAATAACAGGCTTTTGATTCGGGTTCTGAAATCAAATCAAACGCAAAGAACTTTGAGGAGCCGCTTCTGGTGCTTCACAGCACTCAATATTCATCCTCGGTCAGCTTATGGCATGAAGAGAAGGGTGTTAAGATGGAGACAATGTTTTCATTAATGGTAGCAGAGAGTAAAACCGTAAAACAAAAATGATGAATGAAGAAATAATGAATATTAGTTTAAAATAAAAAAAAAAGAGACAAACAAAATTCCCACAAACATAATGTTGCCATTACACCAACATGAGGAATATAATCATGAAACACAAGAACTAAAATGGGATCCCAGAACTGGGTGCATTCTGAAATGTGAATTTAATTGGCAATAAGATGCATTTTGTGTTCCCCCTAAGTATGACTTAAGTTCTCATAAATCTGTTGACGCCTGTTGTAGCAAGAGGAAGTTACACAAGTCTGACAACCTTGATCCGAGAATTTAATATTACTGGGAAGATAAGACTTTTTTATTTTGGCGCGGTGAAATAATGCTTTAAATTCCCCCACTTTGAGGAGAAAGACATGTTCAAATCTGTTTTTATTATCCGTAACACTTGCCATTATGCAAATATATTTTGTCTGTTTAAATCTCACAATCGACTTGACCCTTAAACCTCATTTTGGGACATTTCTGGTTGAATCAAAAGAACGCACCCAATATGAAACGAGATGATGGAAAAATGTTGTGTTGAAAAGAGAGAACATGAAAGGAGCATGGATCCCATTGGTCAGTCCTACTTACCAGGTTATTTCTGTCCTGCTGCATTGTTTGACAGCAGAGAAACCACAAGGGGAGGGTGGGGCAGAGACAACACAGAGAGATTATTGATCCTTGGGTCACACACAAACGCATCCCAAAAAAATGAATAAAAAAGGGCCATAGGTCGCCACAATACTAACGAAAAAAAGTTGAAAAGAAAAATGTTCAATCCATCAGATTTATTAGCCTTATATGAACTAGCTTAATGTACAAATAGATAAAATACATGTGGTAAAAACAACAAATGCCAGCTATGATATGGCAATATTCAGCAAAAGCGAGCCAATCGGAAACACGTAGCTGATCATCTTAATCCTTTCTGTCTAATTCACACACCACCGAGTAACGCGAGGAAGCTAGAGGACTTTTGCGTTTAAGGTATAGCCACATATCAAAGGAGAAAGCCAGAGAGCAAGCAACAGCGACCAAAAGGCACCACCAACTTCAACCCGGCCCGCACAGGTAGAGTCCCAACCGCCATCCATTTGCCTCATGCAGGTTTAACGCGGTCCAAACACGTCACAGCTGGCCGCGTATTAATCTCGTCTTAAGAACGAGGGAGCCGACCTTCGACTTTCACCATCGACAGCACACAGTAATGGACATGCCTGCCACAGCCGAGGAAAAATGTGGAAGCCGCGTTTCAAAAACAGGTGTGCTGGCACGTCACAGAGCGAGGCGCATATCTGGATAGGGAGATCAAACGTGATCACATCTGCAGGCGCGCTGTCAGGCAGCAGCGCGGCTGTGACAGGCCGGCAGCAGCTCTCTCCATGCACAATAGCTGCGGCGTTGCATAAGTGTACCATCAAATGTGGGACCTGGATACTGCAGTACCGCTCAGCACCAGCGGGAGGAGCAAGAGATACCCGAGCGGACAAAGTCGGCAGCAGAAGCAGGAAGCTTGATTCATACGAGTAACCTTTTTTTTTAAGAGGAGAAAGCCTCACCTCCTTCTGGGCAATGCCCATCTTGTCTCTCCAGTGCATCAGTACTAGATCAGCCTTCTCTTTGGCAAACTTCTCCACCTCTTTGGCCGCTTTGCCCGCTATCCGCTGCCACTCGGGCACCTTGTTTCGGTTGAGCTGGTCCTGTGAGCGAGGAAAAATAAAATAAAATCATATTCCACAAAGGTGGCAAATGGCGTACCGAGTCAGATTTGCGGTCGTGGTGTTGTTTGACAGAGTACCGTGGCAATTTTCAGGTTGTCTCGCACATGCATTCTGTCCACATCTTTCTCTGGAACTGGGTCAGGACTGTCCATGTAAGCCAGCAGGCCGGTTGGCTACAGAGAGAAATGAGTGAGGGCTTGAACAAAGTAATTAAGCTGCCTCCTGGAGTGCTTCACATGGGGGGGCGGCATGACTCAGTTGGCTGACTGACGGTCGAGAAATTGGAAGGTTACTGGTTCGATCCCCAGTTTTGACAATAGTCCGAGATCATTACGTTACTTTTTTACTTTTGATATATCTTTTGATATATACATTTTCTTTCGTATGATATGGTCTAAAATTGTTCTTTTTTTATGTTTTACTTTCTTGTAACTACCTCTTATGCTGGCCAGGTCGTCGCTGGAAATGAGAACTGGTTCTCAATTGACTCACCCGGATAAATACAGGTTAAAATGAAAATTAAATATAAAGTGTCCTTAAGCAAGACGCTGAACCTGTAATTGCTCCTGATTAGCAGGTTGGCGCCCTGCATGTAGGAATGTGAGTGTGAATGAGTGAACGTAGAGCGCTTTAATATGTTGGCTGTTAATATAGAAAAGTGCTGAATAAATGCAGGCCAATTTACTCATACCATGATACCAGCAGAGCCTATACCATGAATATTGGACAGACATTTAGTTAAAAACCTGAACTGGGCCAACTTGCGGGCTTACCAGAATTCTCTTCAGGAGGTTCATGGCAACAGGGTTTTCTGCTGTCCACAGTCCCACCAGGTGACGACTCAGCTGTCTAATGGAGGGACAAAAAAAAAAAGTCAGTAATAAGCAGTGAGTCTGTTTTCTTATTCGCTCTACGTGCGCATGTTTTTAGCCCGAACCTGTTGGTGAGCATCCTCTGGTCGGAGCTGATGGTGAACAAAGACGTGTGCAGATGCCTCGGCAGAGCCCCCTCACTCAGAGCCAGCTCTTGCATCTTTGTGGCTATTTCCTTGTCTCCTTCCTAAATTTGGACAAAGGTGAGTTGCTCATCATATTAAACCTCTACCTCTGAAGAACATACAGCCTTTAATAACTCATCCACTCATTACTAGTGACGGGAATTCCAGCTCTTTTTTTCCAGAGAGCCGGTTCTTTTGGCTTGGCTCACTAAAAAGAGCCGGCTCTTTCAGCTCCTCAGATTTTTTTTGTTGCTTATATTAATTTATTACAAAATTATGTGCTAAAAAGAACGACAAATGTACAAGATATCAAATGTTTGCTATTTATACTGTAAAGATCCTACAGTATATTAGTTCTTTTTTTTTTTTAAAAACAGCTCCAAGAAGTGTCTGGACAGAACACCGGGTCTCAAGACGCAGAATTTATTATGGTCATATGCAGAGAAAATATTCAGCTGGTCGGTCAGACTGAACAGTTCCCAGCTGGGGGCTCTGTCTCAGTACCACACACAGGTTGGTACAAATGAGAAGAGCCCCGAGTACCCACTTTGGTTCACTGAATGACATCCTCTTCAAAGACATCTTAATTAGACTCAATGATATCACAGTCACGTACAGTGTCTCAATGACACTATACGGTGGCTCAATGATCTCATACAATAGACTCAACGACATCACACTGTCACATACACAGTATCCTAATGACGTTATACAGCGGCGCGCAATCGCCATGCTTTGACCAATTATAACATAGCCAAGATTGGCATTCAAAAAAAAACCCCAAATGCCTCAGCTTTGAGGGATTGATCCTGTTTCTCCTTTCAGTGTTTGCGCAGCTCTCTGGCTGTGTCTGTCTCTCCCTCAGCAACTTGACCAATCAGGTGCGGCTTTCACAGAAAAAAAACAAAAAAAACAAACAAAAAAACAAAACAAAAGTGGTTCCAAATCAGGAGCCGTCTCCCGTCGTTCCCTAACGAACCGGCTGTACTCATTACCTCAATGATGGCCTTCATCACCAGACCAGCTCCCTTCACGATTGCCATGGATGGATGCTAGAGATAAGGATAATAGGATAATAGATAAATTACACCATTTATATACATCTTACTGGGATAATTATTTTTATGGCGCTGCTGCTCAATGTCCAATTCTTAGCCTTTAGCTTTTTAGCTGCCCCACCTGGAACAGTTTGAAGAGCGTGCGCCCGTTGGAGGCGACCATCTCAAGCAGCATGTCAAACTGCTGCCCCTCAGTGGTTTCACTGTAGGGGGCGCAGAGGGCAAATGTCAAGAAATCCAGCAAGGAGCTGATAACCAAAGCTCCTGTTCCATGGTCCTGCAGAAAAAAAAAAGTAAAAGGAATCACAAATGAGAATTGAACAGCTAACCAATTTTTTCCGAGCGTACAAATTTCCTGATCATTCCGAGCTCTAGCTGCAACCGGCTCCCTGACAGCATAAGGCATGTACCACATTCGTGATGAATTTTTCAAGGAGGTTTTCCAGGAACTTCTTCGAAGACAGTAGAGATGCCTTGTTCAGCTGCTCCTGCCTCAGGTCGTAGTCATCGTGCATCGGCTTCATAAAGACATTAAAGAGAAGGTCTCAACCATATGGAGAGAGAGAGACGCATATCACAGGAGCAGTGTTATATATAATATAGATATTTAGCTGTTTACTTACACACATGAGGGCACAGAGCATGTCTATAGCAGCGTGGGTCACTCCATTGTTGTTCCTTTTTAAAGCTTTTACAGTCTTCACTCCCAACTTTTCCCTGAACCTGGAACACACAGACATTCACAGATTTACCAATACCACTAAATGCCTTCCCAAAAAAAAAAAAAAATAATAAAATGAAATAAATCTTAGGGGCATGTAAAAACAGAGACACGACCAAATAAAAATCATATTGTATTAATCAAAAGAGGTCTGGGGTTGGATATGCAAAGAATTCATTGCTACAAAAGTGGTTTGTTGTTTCTTTTGCTCACCAGTGGTCACAAACTCTTTTTATTTAACTACGCAAACATCGCGAACATCAAAGAAAATGTTTTTTTTCCTGAAGCAGAAACGAGCCGTTAGGTGTTTACTTATAAAGATCTGCGTCTTACGGTCGTGTGAGGGAAACACCAAATTACTCCAGCAATGAATCTTTTCAAGAGAACCAATTCTGGCTCAACTCCACAGAACAAAAACTTGATGGTAAATACAGTTCGTCTCATACATCTCAGTGACCCCGAGGGACTATCAGGCTCTTCAATATATCTGATGAACAGAGATATAAAGAACAGAATGAGCAAAGCAGATAGTGGGAAAGAGATGGAGGGAGAGGACATGGCAAGAGTGGAACGTCAAGACAAATTGAGGCAGTTCGGCTGAAAAGAGTGAAGTGACATAACTTTCCTTCTGAAGTGTCTCTCTGGAAGCCTTAAGATGAAAGCGGAAGAGCAGATAAAAGAAGAAATGG
The DNA here is from genome assembly GCA_901007715.1 of Dactylopterus volitans. Taxonomy (NCBI): domain Eukaryota; kingdom Metazoa; phylum Chordata; class Actinopteri; order Syngnathiformes; family Dactylopteridae; genus Dactylopterus; species Dactylopterus volitans. The sequence continues at coordinate 11,766 of CAAKHG010020915.1, forward strand.
CTGCGAGACAGCCAGCTTAGAACAAGAGGGGGAGGAGACAGACAGACAAAGGGTAGACTGAGATGTATGGATTCATATTTACGTTCCATCTGTGAGTCCAGACCCTTGACCAGACCTTGGAATGACAGAGCATGCCTGTCACCAGCAGCTCAACAGAAGTGCACTTTCAAAGAAATACAAGCAGGAAGGCGGAGCGGCGCCGCGGCTGCGTCCTTACTTAGGCAGCTGGGTGAACGCCTGGAAGCCAGCCTTGGAGGCCACCAAGCGCCGGACGGCCTGGAAATGGCTCTCGAGCTCGGTGTTGAGAGTCGGCAGCTCGGCCTCCTGGGATAGAAGAGCCAGGATTGCGTTGTTGATGAGCTTCTCTTTGTTCTCGGAGAAAAGACCCTGAAGGGAATGCAAGGAGAGGCCAAGCGATAACACTGAGTATCAGTACTGCCTGGGCATACGGCTACACATTAGTCACGTAGGAATTGGAACACACTCACATCCTGGGTTACTGCATGCAGCACACCGCTGTACGATATGTTGGCGTTGAATCGGAACACCGCATCTGCAAAGTTTCCATCTGAGCGAACGAAAAAAAAAGGGAAGGGGAAAAAAAAAAAAGTTTTTAGTCTAGGTCACCTTGATTGAACCGATCCCGCAGTTCTTTGAAGTTGTTCTTAAAGACGACACGGTTCGCGCCTCGTGCGTCAAACTCGAGTCACAAAGTTTGAAGTTAAATACCCGCTGACCTTTAAAAAAAATACAGAATGCCTTTTGACGTAGATGTAGCACTATTCTGGAGGTGTTAAAGGAATCCCTAAAGACTCCACTAACCAATTACTGTAAAAATGTTTTTCAAATACATCAATAATATCATACACTTTTATATGGTTTTCAGGGTCGAGCCTCTTTAAATAATCAAAACAAAGACAGTAGCCAGATATGACTTACTGTTCCTCCTTACTAAAATTGTGCAACATGGACCACAATTACAATGTCTTGAGTCAGTCACATCGGTATACAGCACATTGATATTTCTTTCAGATATTTTATCACCTCCGAGTTCCTGAATGATGAAGGAAAGTTTTTTGTTTTTTTTGTGCAACTGCCTTAATCATAATTACAAGTACGACTAAAAAAGTGTTGAGCAACCATATGTGTTTTGATACCGCAGTAGACATATTCAAATATAATGGTGACGCGTGCGACACAGAAACCTCGGCTGAGCACACCTGCACTTCGGCACAAATGCTACATTCAGGCTAATGCTATGCTCGCACTGACAATGCGTATATGTGGATGTTTAGGAGTCTTCTTGTTTGGCAACTCAGCATGCAAATATTAATTATCACAAAGAACAACTACAGCATATGTGATTTGTTTTGCACGTATTTGGTCAACTGCAATTTTGATCCGATTTTTGTGAGGTGTCATCCTCTGGAGGCCATGAATGTCTGCGCAGGAATTCAAAACAAACCACCTTCATGCTGCAAGTGGACATCACAGTCAAAACCACAAACCACCACAAAATTGATTAAAAAAAACGAATGCTTTACATCTGAAAAAACCTGAACAAACAATAAGCTCCAGTGAAACTATCAATCTCATGAGATGAAGGGCTCTGACTCACTGGGAGGTGCTGCGAGGAATTTGAGATGCAGACTCTCCACCTCCTCATCCACGGGCATGCTCAAGAGGCCCCATCTCTGCCCTCGCTGTGTGGGGGCCATCTTCACACACACGTCCCTGTTGCCTGATGCACGGACTCCATCGAGCAGGCTGGCTAACAGCGAGTCCCTAAAAAAACAGGCACGTACAAACAGAGAAGACAGTTGAGGCACATTTCTCATCTTGTGAATAAGGTTTCAGATAATTTTCTGTGGGTATAGAAAATTAAGCAAGGCCCGGAAAAAAAAAAAAAATCCCACAAGAAAGGTTGCTTTGCTTTGTGTACCTCTCTGTAGAGGAGAATCTCCTGATCTGGCCTCTGATGAATTCAATTGTAAACACCTGAGGGTTGTCTACATCACAGATGAGAGCAAATACCTGGAGGGAAAGGAAACGGGCAGAGTGGAGACATGAGTGAGAAGCACCGAGGAGAGGGAGGGAAGAATTACTCATATCAAACAGACTCAAGTGCTTTCATTCAAGCTGTTGTGTTACCGGGATGCAGTTCATGCATAATGAAACAAAGACGGGCACTTCAATTCATCAGAACAATGTAATTTTGACTAAAAACGTTTTCATCTAAGGATTTTATGGAACACTGGCGCTTTGCCTACTAAGTGCTAACCTCTCCGAAGGGTTTGATGGTGACTATGTTGTATGAGGCTGGGTCTCGCTCCACTAGACATGTCTCCGTCAGGGCCAGGATACGCTTGACGGGCTCCTGGAAGGAGACAAAGCACAAAGACCAGTGATTATGCAAACAGATGACTCTAGAGAGCGAAAGCTAAAACGCGCTCTCTGGAGAGGAAATGGCAGATTTCTCAGGCATTGCTAGGGACCGCGATAACATCTGAATGAATCACCACACAAGTTGCATGATATGATTTTGATATTCCATAGCAGAATGGCACGAAACTTGATGGAGGACTGGAGAAGGCAAAAATCTGACCAACCAGATCTTGCAAATACAGTATGACGGCATCAAGGTATGTGAAATCCCGCTAGATCCGTCATGAGATATGATTAGAATAGCATCACCAGGCAAAAACAGAACCAACCCTGATTTTTCATAAACCGAAATATTACATAGTTTTAATACTGAGAGGTCCAATTTTTATATTTTACAATCAATCAAGGAACGGACTGATGACTCTCAATGAAATCTGTTATTAAATGCACCAATTGGGGGAAGCCCTCCTCATTTTGTTGTAATTCCTGCATAGCACACTACAAGTACGTTTTCAGCGGCCATGACATCAAACAACGCAGAGAGGAATGATGGCAGGTGCTCTGACCGGGTGGCGCGAGGTGATCTTCTGCACCACAAACTCGGCCAGCGAAGTGATGCTCTCGTCCGAGCTGTACTTCCCCAGCCTGTCCGTCATGAAACCCTCAAAGGTCAGGGGATCCTTCCTCAGTCGTAGCATGATGCCGATGAAGTTCCCAGCATGCTCGATGGCACTGCGGATGATTTCATCGCGATGCTCGGAGGCAAACAGATGCTAAGAGAAAGAGGTAATAAGGGAGGAGGGGAGAGAGAGGAAAGGGAATTTAAACTTATGCTCGCAAACATGACATAACAGACACACCGAGGCCTAAAGATACCGACCAGCCTGCTGAAGCCCCCGTAAAGGATGCAGAATCCTCCCTGGTAGTCAGAGACCTCCACAAAGCCCTCGATGTTGCGGTAGTCGTAGGAACATAGCACCCTGTTGGTGTGAGGATCGATCTGGTCGATGCCGCCGGGTGTCACCTCTAAGCTCACAGGCTTCCGCGTGTCACTCCAGTGTTGCTTGTAGCAGTTGTAGCGCTGCGGGAGAGTCGTTTCACTTTCATTTTGGTGCCGACAGTGACAAACGTGCCATTTACTTCGATGATAACTCGCATTCTCCCACCATCTCTCCCCAATACTTACCCTGCCTGTAATCTTTCCCTCTGAAAACTCTGTTCTAAATCTCTGTGAAATAAAAAAAAAAAATTAAAAATAAGAATCAGCAAGCAGCTATTAAGAACAGAGTAACCAAGAACATCACATGATGCTTGATATGTAGGATGTTAATTATGATGCAATTACTCCACTGCAAATTACAAATTACTTTAGTTTGAAGGGTAAGTCCTAACTGCAATTTTGCAACATTTTATCCACATGACACTGATCAAATACAGCATAAAGCCTGAAAGGTTTGTAATTTGCAAGCCCTGCAGTCTCAGCGCACGCTGCTTCGCACGCTGTGCGACTTTACAGCAATTTTTTTTTTTTAAACAAAACAGCAAAATCTGCACATGGAAAACAAATTGAGAAAGCATGACTACGCCAAATCCATCAAACACATCAGAGAACCTCGCAAATAAAAAGAGCATGGGTTCTTCTAGCCGCTGTCGGTGACGGCATTAACGTGGTACAGCTGTGCGCGTTTCCCCCCCCCCTCACCAGCGCTTCTGTAAGAAGCTCCGTCCGATGCTCTGTGGAGAACTTGAGCGTTTCGGACTTCTTGCCGCTGCCTTTGCGGAATGTGAGGTTGAATTCTGTTCCCTGGCCTTTTCCCACCGGACCGATGCCGCAGATGTCTCCATAAGGCCACTGACAACATAGGAAGAGACAACACTGATGTCAGCACATTGCAACAGTCACTTGTTACAAAACCAGCATTCTATGTCGTTAATCCTTTTACAGGGTTAATGAGGATACTGAGGGATTTCAAGTCCGGTGAATATTGATTATGACACGCCGCATTTTCTAACCAGTGTAAAGACGTTCTGTCCGCGTTCGCTACAGAGCTGAAAGCTGTGTCACAGCATTCCGTTGAGCGCAAGAGGTTAATGTTAGCTTTTAGCACAGGAGCGAACCGCTTCAAATGGATTTTCAATAGTTTAAGTGAAGAACAGCATGTCCGACAAGGCGCTGGGAGGACGCGATGAGAGCTGCAGCATGGAGAGGTTTCATGAATGGCCGAGGACCCGATGTTCCGCCGTCACAGTCTGCCTAAATACTGACCTGGTTTGTTACTTCTAGCGTGGTGGGGTTGTAAGTGGTTATGCCGTGGGTTCCCACTGAGAAGACTCGCTTGTACCTGGAACAAAGGGAAATTGCCGACCATGTTACAACAGCTTGGGCAGCCACGCGGTAGCAGCGGCGGAGGCGGCAAAAACGCGGAGAATGTGTGGCAAATCTCTCAAACATGCGGCTAAGTCCCCCATGTGCTACACACCCCATTAACCGCGATGCCTTCACGGTCTCATCATGTTAATAAAGCTCCATTACAGATGGCAGGAGGAGGCGAGTGCAGCAGGTACATCTGCAGCCCCGACTGATGCTGTGTGCCGGTGATGAGTCATCTCTGTGGCTCGGTTACCTGATCATATCACGCACGTCCAGTTTTGTAATGTCAATTTCAATGCATTTTGATGAGCGGATGGTTAGATAAAAGTACAAACGGGGTCCAAAGATGATGAGGAAAGATTACTAAGTGCTGGGTTCAAAGCTGCAGCAGCCAGAGAGCTGGAGTGAAGACGCTGCCTATGTGGCTCCAATTAGCACCACCAAAGCTCACCATGGAAACACGATACCAGTCTGAAGCACTGCAGCTGTGATTGATATGAATATTTACTGTACCTAATAGGGAGCTTTTTTCTTCTTCTGTGCATTTACTGTTAAGTCTGTGAGTGATATCGGAAGAAAGGCCACAGCTTGTATGTTAGCTGCTCTGCGATAAGTCGCTCTTCGTGACACCTGAACAAAACGATACAGGCAAGCTTGCCCGCACCGTAGGAAGGAAGCGCCGTGTGGTTTGGCGATCGCGTTTGTTGACATTTGTAGCAGCGCTCGCCGAAACAGCTCGGGGATTTCAAATGTCAGTCTGCACGTCGGTCCAGACTGAAATGTCTCAACGACCTGATGGCTGCACGAACGGACCAGTTGCAACAGCGCATTTGAAATATATCAACATCGACCTGATTGTTTGGCACACCAACAGACGTTCATGGCCCCCCCACCATCCCCCAAAAGTGAATCCTCATGACATTGGTGATCATCTGAACTCCCCTCTGGGGCAAAAAAAAAAAAAAAAAAAGTAATAAAATAACGCATACAGCGGTGCTTGTGTGTTTATCTGTGCACAGCGTGTTCTCCTAACGCCATCCTGGCACTATTCGCCTGCACACTGAACGCGCTGACTGGGCTCCTTTTGCTCCTTGCACATTTAGGCAGCAAGTTCCATCCAAAAAAAAAAAAAAAAAAAAAGAAAGGAGGGGGTGAAAAAAAAGGAAGAAGAAGCCTTCAGCCACACATCCCACTCGAGAGGCCTGCAGCACGTGGCATGAG
>CAAKHG010020916.1:12334-25670 GCA_901007715.1 Dactylopterus volitans
AATAGACGCCATGATTAACAAACTGTGATAAACTGGTCAAACAGAAGGTGGGTGACCTGTGACCCCAGTGACCCCAATCACCTCAGATGCGTAGTCTCAAAAATATCGAAAAACACTACATGTTTGCTTTTCCTTCAACACCTTATGCTCAGCTGCATTAGGAGATACTGTAATACATACAGTAAGCAAAAGATGCTGTTCATTTATTCTACAGCTATGTATATCCATATATACACAGTACATTTATACAATGTACACCAGATAGATAGATAGATAGATAGATAGATAGATAGATAGATAGATAGATAGATAGATAGATAGATAGATAGATAGATAGATAATGTCCATTTATGTCCGTCTATCTATGTAGACTATCTATTTATGTATGTATATATTTATACATACACGTATGAATATGTGTCTATATCTACTATGTATATTTCTATATAGCTTGATTATTTGATTACTCAGCACCAGCAGACCAAAACTCCCTCAGCCGTTCACCTGAGTTCCCCACCTGAGGCGGGGTGATGCTCCCACTTCCCGTAACGCTCAGCACATGTGAGAAGCACATGAATGTCGTCATGCACAACAACAAGCCCAGAGAACTGGTTTGAGCCGGCAGGGGGACGATCAAAGCCAGCAGATTAGCAGGCATCAACTCGAGCGAAGCCTGCTGCTGCTGCTGCGGCGGCTGAAGATGATGACGATAAAATGCTGTAAAACGCAGCAGAAAGCGTCTGGCATGGAGGGTTAAATGCATTTATGGCGGCGGAGGTGGAGGGTTGACTGAGAATGATAAGGTAGAGGGAGAGTTGGTGACGCTTTGACTGCTTTGAACCCTGAAATGCTACTTAGACTGGCACTTATCTTGAGATGATTAAACCGGCTTCAACACAAACAGCAGAGAGAAGCTCCCCCGCCCTCCCCAGCTGACGCAAACTGGTTCACGCCGGTCTGCTGCGGCTCTGAGAGGGAAACCCGATGACAATTAACCACATCCTGGAATATCCCTCAGAACAAAGAGCAGCTGGCAGACGCGTGTAATTCATGTGTCTAATTACAGAGAAAGAGAAAAGTTCAAGATTACACGAGTCAACATGCGCTACAGCACACTGACTCTGTCGCGGATTAACAGCACGAGCGTTAAGGTCAAGACACACTCGGCCGGTCCCAGTTTAATGCCGTTTTGTCCCCATGAGTCACTCAGAGGTCACGCTGTTGAATAGCAGACAGGTGATGAATTGTAAAGCAGCTGATTTGTCATATATGTTGTCTAATCTCACAGAAATTAAGTTAAATTAACCATCCACGGGGTTTGACTCCTCACTAATCTCTGCGGATCAAAGGTCAGCATCACTTATAACTTCAGTAACTTTTAGCAATAACCAGGCAAGAGTTATAATGAGGACAACAAACAGTTCAGTTATTTTACACAATAATTTATTTTCTTAAAAATGACAAAGGAATAGACGATGAACATTTGAGTGGCCATCACGGCGGCATTCATGAGTCACAAGGCGCGTTCAGGTGAGGCATTGGCGGCTTCTTCGGCACCGAGAGTCCCCGCAGAGGTCTGCGCCCGCGCGCCGGCGCTGCAGCGCAGTGACACGTCCACGCTTCGAGATGCGCTCATCAACTCAAGTCTCAGCAGAAACCTTCATATTTCCGGGCAGTTCGTCTCCGAGCGCTCCAGGCTGTGATTCTCCCGTCGGCTCCGTCCATGAGGCGACGACAGCGGCGTTTCCGCGCGTCCTCCTCCGCAGGCGAGCCGCAGCTGCGGCGGCGGCGACTCGGTCACAGCGGGAATCTTTTTTCACATTCGGCTCACACGAGAGCCGAGAGACACAAGCGGCAAGTGGCGCGGCGGCGGCGCGCTCAGCGCAGTTGGAGCAGCTGCCGCAGCATCCCCGCGATCCGCAGGAACTTGTCCTTCTTGCGCTGCTTGAGGGCCATGAGCGCGCGCGCCGTCTCCTCCGGGTCCTGCGTGTAGGAGAAGATGCTCCGCACGCGCTCCTCCGCCTTCATGTCGCCCGTCTTCTGGAAGAGCCGCATCAGCGCGTCCTGGTTGACGTTCTCGAAAATGTTGGCCACGGCTTTCTTGCGGTGCGCCGTGTCGAACTTGTTGCCGTGGACGGACGGGCTGACTCGGCGGCACTCGGAGGACACGTAGCTCGTCATGTCGGCGTCTTTGTTCGGCGGCTGCGGGTGTCTGTGCTCCGAGTGCGGAGGTGAGGGCTCGCACCGGCGGTCTCAGAGGCGGAGTGGCTGCTGACGGAGCCTGCGCGGTTTGTATAGGGCGGCTGCTGGGGGCGTGGTCTGCGGGGAGGTGACGTCAGCAGTCGCGAAGCAAAGAGCATCTGTCTGCCCAGGAAGAGACTTCACTTAAACGTGAACGGGCCGCGCCGCGCGGACAAACAATAGAAACCGACCCGGACCCTCTTCTAAAGAACTTTAATTAATCTCCTGAGGTAAACTGTTCACTGTGCTGTGTTCGTGCCTGCCACATTTAGAGCCTCTACTAACGTAATCTTTGTAATGTTGCTGTGGGCAATAAACAAAATAAAAGTTATGTGGTTCTGTAACATCTGTTGACTTCCTCTATATCCACCCATAACACACCGATCATAACACATCAGTGTGTTTATGGATGGGGTTTGCTCACCTACCAGCTGGAGATTACATCTCTTTTCCAGTCAGCGAGGCTAAAAATATGTGGCTTGCATCTTGTTTTTCAGAGGGGAGGTTAACACGTTGTGTTTACAGCCGCTGCAGGTTGGCTGATATAGACTGATAAGTTGTAAGGCGTACTCTACCCCCCGCCCCCTCCACCAGCCTCCAGGCGCCTCATAAACTCGCCTCATAAACAACAAGAATGGTGTCAAAAAAGAAAAAAAAAAAGCTCAGAAATGTCCCTCATACAACTGTGGCTGTAGCCTGGTGCCTTATATGGACACAGTGAGTCAGGAGCAATGATCGCCAGTCGCTCAGGAAGTGTGTTTCCCCCCAAGACAGCTGCAGAATGAAGTTGCTGCACAGTTCCTTGGCATGTGGCGGTGACCCGAACAATAAGCCAGAGATTCTTGCTGAGTTTGAACTGAAACAATAGCCAGATGCCCAGTGACAGCTGAGGCCAACAATCTGTCGCTGCAGGATTCCTGTCTGTCACAAGCCGGCGTAGCCGTCTCGACTGGAAGCAGACAATGTCGGTGTCACTGTGGCAAAAAAAAAAAAAAAAAAAAGCTGGAAAATGGTGTGTTAATGGGCTGAAGCGGTCTCGAGGCGCAAGGCAGTGCACAATGAAATGTGAAAGTAGACGGAAATGGGCCGCCGACCCTGATCTCCTGTCCACACCAAGCATTCAGACTCTGTCATAACAAAAGACAGTAAATTTAAACAGGGACATCACTTCTGTCATTTTTTTTAAACTCTTGGGAGGTGGACTCCCTGGAGACACTATCCCTCAAAGATAAGACGCCGGCCACAGATGTTTAAATTCTCCGGTTCCGGTTGCATAACCACACTCCCAAATGTCCCTAAAATAGAGCCCAGGGCACAGATAAGTGCAGGCAGAAATTGAGCAAGTCTGAGGAGTCAGTGGAGTAACACGGTCAATGTTCAGCTTTATCTGTCTGAACCAGTTCTCCTCATAGTTCCCTCCTTGTCTATTGTTTATGGATCATATGTACTTTAAACAATTAAAGTCTGATAGCGCATGCACGTCTGGAACCACCGCCAGAAACATTTACCAATCTTAACCTGATGTTAGATCCATCCTCACAAACAAAATCTCTCAAGAGTGCAAATTTTTTGCGAAGTGGATTCTAACTCGGGGAACACCTGACGCTTATATAATGCAGCAGGTAACCTGCCATAAACATGAAGTGTAAATCAGTGATCCAGCCAATGTTGTTAAGTGACATAATTTGATTTTCAGATTGCAAAGACATGCTACTCTGAACTTTACAGCATCTTATTTAGCATTCTTAATTACTTTATATATAATTAATGGTTTGTAACTCCTGAATGCTGGACAGTTAGTTAAAACACAGTTGTTATAATAGGAAATAACTGTGGGATCATGTGTGTTTCCTGCATGTGCATCGAAGTTCTTTTTGAATATGCAGATGCTAAATGCTAATTCGGAGGACATTAAATGAAGTGTCTCTAGCAATGGTATTTAAAATGCGGGCGACACGGTGGTGTGGTGGTTAGCACCTTTGCCTCATAGCAAGAAGGTTCTCTCCGGGTACTCCGGCTTCCTCCCACCGCCAAAAGCATGCTGAGGTTAACTGGCTACTCTAAATTGCCCGTAGGTGAGTGTGAGTGGTTGTATGTCTTTCATGTGGCCCTGCGATGAGCCGGCGTCTCGTCCAGGGTGTACCCCGCCGCTCGCCCATTCGACAGCTGGGATCGGCTCCAGCACGACTGCGACCCGGAATAGCCGGAATAAGCGGATGACAGTGAATGAATGAATGAATGAATGAATGAATGAATATTTCAAATGCAACCTCTATACTTTCTTACTGAGAGGTTAGAAGACTGATACCACCGTCGCGTCACATGTAAATGACACGCTAATTTCATTGACATTTCAAGTGTCATCTTTTTCTTTTCACTTAGGTGATAAAGCGAAACTAAACCATAAAACGTCACTGCCAATCGAAACAAAATGCACTTCTCAGAAAAGACGTTTTATGATGTTTCAGGGTTATTTGTCCTGGGTCACTTTAAAAACATGTCACGGCATTGGTTCCTGTTGATAAATGTAGCATCAAGGTGACAGCATGATTGCTGTTGCAAATAACTCGCAGTTGGGAAATGAACTCTGTTATCTCCCAATATAAAGTCCAGGATTTGTTGAACCCGCCCACCTTAATGGCACTGCCTCAATACACATAGACATCGTCAAACTGGTGTGAAATGACTCATGACTCAAGCAATAATAAGTGTTGTGATAACACGCGACATGAACGTAGTGGTTTGCATGCGTCATTTGATGAGACCACACCTGACCAGTAGCTATAGAATCAGGAAACAGTAGCATAGCTTATACGCTATAGCTATTGCTTGTGCTATAAGCTACTATATACTGTATATATGCCCTAGGATAACAACTGGGACACTAATTCAGACAGCGATAGGACCTGTTAGTTAGGAACTTCTAGAGATGCTAGTAGGTGCATAAACCTCTGATTTCCTATGTCTAAAAGATAAGTTAGGCTAACTTGCTGTAGTTTGAGTATATATTGTAAATATCAGAACAGCATCAAATGTCTCATTAAAGGCAGAAAGCTAATATAATCATTTACAATTATACCTTCAATGAATGAAAATAATAAACACATTTTTGCTATAATTTATCATTAAATATAGATTGTATAATATAGTTATTGTATAATAATGCTTTTACTGTGCAATAGGGTGCGCTCCTGAGTGTAATGCTAACATTATTACAAACTAATGCAGCAGACAGGAAATAAATTAGTTGCTACATCGACGCCAGGAAGCAGCCAGGAAGCAAATATCTTGTCTTTTTTGTTGCTGTAGACTGAACATGAGAGACGAAACATAAAATGCATAGCAACTTTATGCTGCATAGCAACAGCATAGCCAATTAATGCTAATCATCAGCTGAGCTTGATGAGACTCAACATTTGAACACAGCCACCGTGCATCTCTTTGCTTTTCTCTGAAGTTGAGTAGAAGTGCTAAGGAAACGCTGCTCTTCTTGTGCAATCTGTTCAAACCATATGACTGCACCGTTCTCAGTTCTGATGAGACTTTGACCTTCAAGTTAAGAGGAGACCACACAGCTCCTTGTATCTGAAGGGGAAGTTTAAGGAAAACAAACACGATCTGAAGAAATGTACCCGTTACAAGACAAATGTTTATGGTAAGACAGAACAACATGTTGAAGAAGATGAACCTTCAGCGGTGGTTAACTGACTTTAATGACTAATGGCAGAATGGATCCACAACATAACGTTTGCTACATTTGACATCGGCACTACCTCAGCATTTTAGTGACCCTAAAACTGAGACATTTACTAACATTTTAGTTTCAAAACTCCCGGATTGTGATTCAGTGTGGACGTCCAGAATTGGAAAACTCTTCAATCATAAAAAATGATGCATGGCCTCATGTTCACTCACCGATTGGTCATTTAAAGTCATGACATGTCCTCCTGTGACTTGCTCATGGCATTTTCTGGAGAAAAAAAAACAAAAACAAAAAAAAAACAAGCTACATTAGCTTGTATGTATCTATTAGCTTGGATTAGCAGTAGGTTGCTCAGATTTCTAAATAATTTGTTGTCCATACATGCAGCTTATCGTGCTACATGCAAAAACACCTGTCCTTACATTGTAATCACCATGTGTAATGACAGTTCCAGTTTTAGAGCACATTTCTTCAAGTATAAACCACAGAGATGTAAATTTGACTGCAGGGTTAGGAAAGAAACAGCCAGAATTCTGTTTAGCAAAGGACTGCTTATGTAACATTAGCAACAGGGAGTCTTCAGTCGACAGTGAACGTAGCTCCAAAGAGAAAAAGGCAGCATATTGGAGAGCTCATAACAGCCGTGCAGAGAGAGCAGGTGAATCGCCGCCGTGGGTGTTGCGTTTAATTACCTTACAGTAAATTTAATCATACAAAAGCAGCATTGTGAGAGAATGAGCTGTCAAATCCAGCTGTGAGTTTCTGGTGGAAGCAGGGGTCCACTTGTGGAAATGAAAAACCTGAGCCAACTGTGCTTGAGAAATGAGGGCTGCAAATTGTTTTTTAGTGTTGGATTTCCCAGAAAAAGGCTTTTAAATGCATCATAACACTCTGCAACAAGACAATAAACCCAGCATGGTTTACGCCCCCCACGATAATTCCAATTAAATCAGTGTAACATAATGACGAGTGAGCGTTCACTTGTATTAATGTGTCATTTCTTACTCGTGATGCGTTTACATTAACAGAGCGACCACCTCCAGTGCATCATCTTGGAACCTGCCCAGGTCACTTCCAACATATTTTTAATGGAAGCGGGTGGAGTGGAACATGTTTCGCAGCCTGCAGGGGCGAGTCGTATCACCACCACAATAGGCCAGGAACCAGCAACTTGCACGCAAAGGCGGGTTCATGTTTCCTCTTTTCTCTGCTCCTCCCTTGCACTCTTTATCTACCACCCCCCCTCATCGGAGGCCAGTCTGTGCATGCAGATTAAATGACTGAGCGCTGAGCCCACATGGACACCGAGGCAACGAGAGGCACGGCTACACTGAACCGGCTCAATCCGGCTACCGCTCGGTTCACGGCCAGCTGCACCACAGGAGCCCCAGGCCAAACCTACTGTACATCAGTGCATGTGATGTTCCCCAGTTCCACTGGATCAGGTGGATCATATTAAGGTCACTGGTGTACAGGGAGGGGGGTGTTTAATGGGATCAGCTCCCCGGCCGATTGATGATACCTTCTCGGCATCCATAATGATTGAGCCTTCAGAAATACAAGACCTACTAATTCCCTGGAGCTGTTCAAAAAAGACTAGAAGAGCAACGCACACATTTTACGTTATATTTAAAAAGTAGCGAGCTTTCTTTTGAAAATGTAAAAGAGAACTCTACAGATTTACCATCACACTTCATACATACTCTAAAAGTATGAACATTATTACAACAGCTCCAGTGATCGCCCCAGTCTCACATCATGCAGTATTCCTCCAAGTCAAAATCTGCCATGTATTGACCACAATGCAATGCAAGCGCCCACAGTTCAGGTACAGTAGATGAAATGAGCAGCATCTCCAGCAGAGACTCAAGTGACATCACTGGAGGTTGTTTATTTCATGTGGTTATCTTTTAAAATTCTTTCACATGTGCAATAAAACTTGTTTTTACCAGGTAGGACATGATAAGAAGTGGTTACATGTATATAAAACTAGAATCAGTGAAATCTCCGTGCACAGCCACTGGTCGTCAGGTGCTGGTAGGCAGCAGGAACGTGTGAAATAAGCTAGACCAAAAAAATCCTCTGCACACTGACCTAGACTTTACTCTCTTACTTTATTAAAGGGAACAACGCGTTTCGCTGTCATCAGGTTCACCCCAAGTCAAGAGTATATACATGAATATAAAACTGTCATCATGACAGCTCCACAAAGTCAAGTCAGAACTCAATCGCCCCCAGGTAGCAGGATTCAGTACAGAGGATAAACCCCACCCCTCCCATGTCAGTTGATGGGACTTGAGCCAAAGTGAAACTTCGAATTTTTTTGAAGATGGTTTGTGTCATGTCAGGTTAATTTTTTTGTTACGCTGATGTTTGTTCAAGTGTTCATTATTTCCGATGAATTTATTTTTGACAAGTTATTTGGTGCTATGGGTTTAGGGGGGTGGATCCATGACTGACAGCTGCTCTGGGTTAAATGGTGGAAGTCATGGAGGCATTTATGAACTTATGTTTAGGAATTGTGCATAAGAAAAGTCAAGAGGACGTGTGACACTAACTTTCTGTAACCATTATGAATAGTGTCGCCAGCAGGTGACGGCAGGGTCGAAGTTAAATGCACCTTAAGCTCATTAAAACCTTTGGATATATGCAAAATACATGTAATGGACACTTGGAGGTTAAGGATCAGTTGTCTTGACAGTGATTGCTTCTCAGTAGGGGTCAAAGGTCAAAAGTCAAAATGTGCTGTTAGAGCCTCTGTTTGTCATCAACAGAGACCGTAGCATTCAACCACAGGTGGAGATAACCCTCCATGCACTGCTGCTGACAGCTTAGCAGGCGCTCCAATGCCTCATGGTCTCCATGGCGATGGCGTTGAGGGCATCAGGAGAGTGAGCGGGTAGAGGCGGGGAGACAGGGAGGATACCACTAGGCTTGCCTGGGTCACCATAACAAGCAGTGAATCACTGGTTACGTCCTGTTTGCCTGAGGCACAAACATCTCTATGGAGTCTGAATGAGCTGGCGAGGGCGCAGAGTGACCAGTTTGAGGCACATATTTACAAATGAATACAAATAAATTGTTCGCTTTTTTCCTATGTAATTCATCTCCCGTAGTTTGACAGAACAATTCAGATGCAACATGTTTCTGACTTCAGGTGGGCGGCTGTTGAGGTGGATAAGCCAAACAAACAATGACGAGAAATATCCCCCATAACAGAAGAAATGTTGAGCAAAACCAGACTCAAGGTGGACGGAGCGATCGGCCTCAACCAGAAATAATAATATGAATTTACTGGCTCAGAGATTTTCACATTAGTACATACACACTTTTTTTTTCCCCCTGGCAACTAGGAGCTTCTCAGTACAACCAGCTGAGCAGTTCTACTCCCCTCACATTGATGCATGTGAGATGACCCTGTATCAGTTAACAGCTCAGCGGAGATAGAGGATGGGCGAGCACCGGTTGAAGGAAAGGAAAGACTGGAGCCGGCCATTGGCGGGCCCATTGTTCACCATGGCGGGAGGGCAAGGCCACGACGGAGAGACCGGAAGGAGGAACACGCAAGGCTGAATTAATGAAGAAGTCATCTGTGGCAGGAGGCCTGATAAATGTGTTACACCATAGCACATTCTTGACTGGAGGTGTCAGGCTTAGTTTTAAAGCTTAAACACTTATTGAAGACAAAGAAAAAGTGGCAGTGTTTCACATGTGCTGGATTCAGAAGGTGGTTAATCTTGCACGGCCAGATTTATGCCCACAGCCACACTGCCAGATGCATGATCCAAATATTTGCCGCCATTGTCGTTGTGCAGCGAGCGAGCTTGGTAAAGTGCTGCTACGTGCAGGCAGCAGACGGGAGGAACCGCCTGAAACAGGCGGCCAAAAGCAGACTTAGCACCCACAAATTACATCCAGTGACTCAGACTCACCAGGTTCTGGATGCAACTTTATACTGAGCTGATCTTCTCTCTTTTGCTTTGACACAACCCAACACTGAGATGGCACTGTCCAGTATTTTTGATCACATGTGATCAAAATGACATCATTTTAGCTTGAAGCTCTCTACTTGAAAACAGTATTCCTCTGTAAAAGCGTGTGATTTGTTGAGTCGGTCTCTCTTCTTTACTTGTTGCAACATCTCTTAGCCAGAGCAGTCAAGTAGAGCCACATCATGACTCAGCATCTATCAGGAACGAAGGCCTTACAGAGAAACAGGAAGACATCACTTATGCAAAGCGCCTCTTGTTTACTGGCAACAGGTAATTTTATTAGACTAGTGTGTGTAAAGTTGAGGGAGGCTTGAGGAGACTTTTCCTGCCAAGCAATTCCAGTTTATGGGACACAAAGCAACAAGCTTTTTTTTTTCTTTTTCTTAAGACAAACTAAATGCACTAATGTTGAATAATTGTCATGAAACAGATTGAGGGGGAGGTCTACCTGTTGGTCTTTTAGGAACTTCTATGCGCTCAGGGAGGTTTAGCAGGGCTTAGTGTGATGGGACTGAGAGCTGCTGCTAGTTTCAGCTTCAGGCTGGTTCGAACCAGTCCGTCACAGTCCTTAACTCAGCCACTGAGGCCTCGCATGCTCACATCCACGGTAGATGATAGAGAACTGGCCAGTGGATCAAACAATAGTAAGTCTCTTATTGGAGCTCAGGCCTCTTGACCTCACGTGACAACATCATGAAATATTTGACAACAAGGAGCGCGGGTGGTGAGAGATAAGAGGGAAATGCTGGAATTAGGTCAACAGTCACGCCATCGCCGGGACCACTCACTGCTGGTCTAACCGCTTCAGAAGGGTTGAGGATGTAGCGGTGAAAAACAGCTGGTCGCGCGTCCAGTGGGCGGGAATCATCCTCTGATGCTCCAGTTTGTGACCGTGGCACGTGGCATCAATGAATTATTGCCATGTGCGCCTGCTAGTCAACAACATCCCCCAGCATGATGATCTGCTGCAGAGGGAACATAATCAAAACATTGCGTGTGAGTGTTTTAATGCACATAAACGAATGAGAGGAAAAGATGCCATAGATCCGTGTACAACATTTGAGGATGAGATGAAGAGGTTTGTAAAAGAGACAGAACAAAGGGAAACCAGTGTGATGGATCCACCTACGGGCTGCTGGACAAGTGCTTGTGTGTAATACTACTCTGCACTCGCTCATAATGATGAGTGTGTTTTGACATGCAAAAGATTGCACACACTTCCATTACCATCCATTTTCCATTGTGGGCCATCTGTGTTTATTTTACAATCCCGTTCCCAAAAAAGTTGGGACGCTGTGTAAAATGTGAATAGAAACAGAATGTGATGATTTGCAATATATTAAAGCCCCATATTTAATTGAAAGATGGAAAAGGCGGCACTATAAATACCGAAACTGAGCGATTTTATTCTTTTTTAAAAATATATATATATATATATATCCACTTTGACTTTAATGCTAGCAACATGTTTCAAAAACGTTTGGATAGCGGCAACAACAATCTGGACAAGGTGTTAAATGCTAAAAGGAAAGACCAGGTAGACTATCCCATAATTACGCTAACTGGCTACAGCTGCACGATTGGGTATAAAAGGAGCATGTGGAAGTAAAGATGGGAGGGGGCTCACCACTCTGTGACAGATCGTTCTAGCAAATAGTGCAACAATTGTCTCTCAGCGTGAAATTGCAAAGAATCTGAGGATTTAATTGTATAAAGTACATCATATCATTAAACAATAAAGAATTTTTAGAATTCTCTGTGCAGAGACGAAACTGACAGGAGACGAAACTGACAGGATTCTGTAGTGATCATGAAAAATGTCGGTGAACTCACGGTGTCGCTGCATTTACAAATGCAAGTGTAAATTGTAAAAATAAGTGTAAAAATAATTGGATACAAATTTGATATAATAAGTTCTGAGTTTCTTTACAGATTAAGACAAACAGTGTCATAGGTTAATAATGATGATTTATGATAGTGCACCATGTAGATGAAACTGCAGTGCATTTACTGCTACTGTACTTCTATACAGTTTTGATTTGCTGGATATATTGTGTGTTTTTTCTATATTTAGTAACATCTCAATTTACATATGATTACGTGATGACCTTACTCACCAATCAGCCACGACACTAAAACAACTTACAGGTTTCTCATAAAGTATAAAACAACCACAGTATTATACTGTACTACGTATTATTCTCTTTGAGTGGTGTATTATTGCTGTTACAGTCACGGCTGTTCATGTCTGCTTTGACCTGGTCTAGTTCAAGTTAGGCAAATGTGAAACACTACTGATAAAAATGATGCTTCCATTTTACACACATCAGTAAACATATGTACAAAACATTCAGAATTTTTGATATTATTATTATTATTATTAGTAGTAGTAGTAGTAGTAGTAGTAGTAGTAGTAGTAGTGTTGTTGTTGTTGTTGTTGTCGTTGTTGTTGTTAATATTAAACGGTTGCCATTCCTCTTTCACTTGATATCTTAAATTAGATCTCTACCTCAGGTCTTCTTTTTCAGTAAATTTGTGAACACTTGATTTTTACTTGAAATAATTTTTTTTTAATGTTTTGATAGTTCTATTTTCTCTGAAAGATTGAAGAACCAGGAAGTCCCATGACTTTGCCTGCCATTACGCAGGTGGCTGCAGTCTGTAGTGACGCTGATCTGTTTGTGTCATGTCATGAGATTTCATTTGTCCATTTAGAGAAGTAGAGCAGCACATGGCATCCGCAAACTTCATGATGGGGTGTCTGAGTCTCTCCTGACAGAAACAGAAGTGTTTCCTTTGTTTCCTAGTAACACAGAATATATCTAGATTCATTTCATTTTCCTCTCATCTAATTTACAAGAAATGCTCTTAGTTGAGAGATCTAATTTGAGGATGTAACTACTGTTTCTCTTCAGTGGTTGCAACCTGCATGATTAAGCTACAACACCGGTATGTATTTATGTGCTTCATCTTAAAGCCCTCATGACTCACTGTTGTTTGATTAAAGTGAAAGTCTATGTAAACATTTAGATCTGATGTGATGCAGTAAATCCTGCAGCCAGGTTCATCATTGATCACTGAGGTCAGATCACAGTGTTCCTGGCAGGAATCCATCAGTGGCACAGTTGTTGCTGTGCTTTGCGTTTGTAATCAATAAAGTTGCAGTTTTTCCACAGAGGCCCGGTCACGCTAGACCAACGTCCTCCGGCTGTCCTGCTCTAACTATGGAGAACAAATACCATGGGTGTTTCAGAAAAGTCACCTCGAGCTCTGGTTGACTGCAGCCTCCATCCTCCTAAGAGGGAAGACAGCACTCTCTGCTGGTGGTTTTGTGAAGCACAACTCAAGGGCATTTTTCTCAATGCTTAGGTGTTATATAAAAAAATTTTTTTGTCATTGA
>CAAKHG010020917.1:0-12660 GCA_901007715.1 Dactylopterus volitans
CTGTCCTTTTTTTTTTCTTTTTTTTTCCCCCCACCTGCGTCCCCCTTTTCAGTGTTGACGCTCATATTTGGAGTGAAAAGTGGTGCTTGGAAGCTCTGCAATTGCAGGCGCCGGGTGTGCACAGAGGGGCCAACTGGAATTTATAGTAAAATAGCTGCAGCTTTTTAGGGATTTAATACGGACAGCCGAGGGAACCTTTACACAACTGCCTTTAAAGGGTAGGTTCACAGTTTTGTCACGCCTGCCTAATACCGATCAAGCAGAACATTAGGACCACTGCATGTTTACCACAGAATGTAATACAAAAGTCCTGCAAAAAAATTCTCTCCTCAGGAGGGGTTTTATGTTGATTTTTTTATTGAATCTGTTTGAGAGAGGTGTTGAATTTTGTTGATCGTTACTGGGACTGTAATTTGTGGCGCAGTGATACTGAGGGCTGTCCCTAATAATTTGGTCATCCCACCTCTCAGTGTGACCCGGTACCGCTCAACAGCATCAAAAATTACAATCCCAGTAACAATCATTAAAATATGTCGACACCTCTATGAAATAGATTCAATTAAATTTCAACATAAAACTCCTACTGAAGGGAGAACTTATTGCAGGCTGATCATAATGTTATGCTTGACCAGTGTGTACGTATACCCATGTAATATATTATGGGTCTAGAGAGGTAACGCTGCACTATTTCATAAATTATTTTATGTTTTCTAATTTACCAGATTACATCATCGTGTGACCCACTGCAATCATCTCATGACTCCTTTAAGGTTGAGGAGCCGCAGCTTTGGCTAATCAACCAGAAAAACAAATTTGTTGCAGGGCCGTTGTATATTATGTTCTACGTTAAACAAGCAGCGGTCATAACGTGAAAATGTACACCGAGTTTAAATTAGTTGCGAATCTTCCGTTGTGTCACCGGCCTTAGACGGAGCTACATCAGCGCGCGGTTTATGTCGCGCCTCCATTTTAGAATAGACTTGTTTTCATTCTTGTTGCTGATCTGCATGATGCCAAATTGCACCCATGACAAGGCCGTGATTTCCTCGCGCTGCCGCCGCCGCCGCCACCGCTGCCGCAGTTGTCTCGCTGTTATTTTTGCTGTCAGAACGCGCTAGACTACGGCAATACTAGTTATTAGGGCCTGAATTGACCTCAGATGGTGAAGATAAGTGCGTGGAAGAGCCCGGGTGCAATTACACCAAAAGCTGGCAGGAGCACTAGAGCGTGGTGCATTTTCAGTCGCTGAATGAAAATGAGTAGAAATGAGTCATGTATGAGTGGGGCTACTCACAGGCTGCCACAAGAGCTGTCCAAGTGGCTTTTCAAAAGAGACATAATTGCTTTCCTTTTCAACAGAGTTCACACTGGTTACAAAAATAATAGCATACAATTTTTTTTCCCCTTCCCTCTCGGCAGCTCTTTTTTAACGTAGCTGACGTTTTCCAGGGATGTGATCGCACGATAACCACCGTCATTATGTATTGACAATGACATCTCAGATATTGCTTCTTCTAAATCGTTTAAAATTGAATTTGAAACATATATATCACATGTACATTTTTTTTTTTTTTTTTTTTTTAGGGATGATGATGGTGTTTAGCCCAGTGGGAAACAGGGACCAGAACATTTTTTTTTTTTTATTATTATTTATTCTGAGCACCGACGGCTGGCGCTTTCTTTTAAAATTCGTATGGCACTTCTACAAAATAAAAGGAGCCATTGTTGCTGCCCACAATAGTTTTGGGAGTTGGATTAGTCAGACGTCAGAGGCTTTGTGCGAGCGGGCGCGGGTGCCGTGAGCGCTCCGATGGCTGCAGTCACGACACGCAATCGCGGTCCCCCCCCTACGCCTTCTTTAGGGTCAATGGCGCGGTCAACGCCGTGACATAAGAGCAGATTCAGCGTGGCGAGACGATGACGGTCAGATGACCGGACAGGGTGTCAGCGCGGCGGCGAGCTAGCGTGCCGTCGCTGTCGCTTTCTTCGGAGGAAACCTCATTTGAGGCCGCCCGCGACGCTGCCCGCGATCCGACATCGCACGGGGGAAAACTTGTCCGGTCTGCTTTTTGTTTTCCGTCTCCGAGTGAGCCTGGCTGACGCGGCGGTTTGTTTTAAAACCGGTTTCTGACCTATTTTTAATCACTTGCACGCTGCCGCCGAGTTGCGACGGCAGACGCGGTTGCGATCGCAGCCCAGTCCAAGGTCAGTTACAAAAGCAGCTTACCTTTAAAACACGGCAGAGGGAAACGCGTCCATTGCCTTTAGTTTTAGCGAGCTGTATGAAGGGAAAACCCATCGGACCGCCGCGGCGCATGCAGAACGCCGTCCTCAGTAACTGCGCCGCAACCATCCTTAAATCGCCTCCTGTTTGTCAAACGATGGATTTTCAAATCCTATAAATTCCTATAACTTGCCTTCAAAGCACTAAATGGTCTCGGGGCCAAATGATCTCTCTGATTTAAAGCTTGAAACATTTCGGACCCATTGGATGGTTCCGGGACTGGTGTCAAAACAGAAATTAAAAGGAAAAAAGAAAAAAGTTGTTTCCCTTCAACACTGAAGGTTCACCGGGTCATCAAGTATCCTGGAGGGTGTCGGTGTGGTTAGACCCTGTGCGCCTGCGCCGCTGGCACGGTCAACTCATTTAAATCGAGGCTCAACGCCCGTTTATTCCCTGCGACTTTCTCCTGAATTCAATTCTTACACTGTTTGCTTGTTTAGCTGTTTGTTCCGACGCTTTTGTGAAGCACCTTTATAACAGCCTTGACTCGGCCCCTCCGCCGTACGCGTAAACCTGTTTTGTCTTGACTCTCGCTGCAGCGCTAATATGGTGTCTAAAGAAAAGCGTTCGTGTTGGCCGGAAAGGTTTTTTTTACAGCGGCAGCGTTTGCCAAGGTCACCTCTCCACTATCAATATTAACAATGTATTACCCTTGTTTACTGAATCATTAAACAGAATCAAACAATGGAACTGCGCGCTCCACCCGTCCAAACTCCACCTCTCCTATTTCACTCCAGAATCCATAAACCATTTAATATGGCCAATTACTGTCACTGAGCTGATAGGCTGTCATGTCCTTTCGAACCTAATATTTGCTTGATTTTTTATTTTATTTTTTTTTTCAAATGCAAGCGTAGAGCAGCGCATGGTGGGATCGAGGACCCCACCAACAATGAAAGCTAAGTGCCTTGCTGTGTGCCAAACTACTGAATTGGAACAATGGCGGCGCTGCCGACCAGGTTTTACTTGTGTGATGTGTCGCGAATGAACAAATGAACAAATGCATGTTTAGTGCGATCAAGGCCCGAGGTTGGGTTCCTGTGGGCGGATCTGACTCCGCCCACCCACTGACACTCTGCATCTCTCACGTGATATAAGCTGATCTGCTGTTTTTTTGTTTTTTTTTTACGTCATCCCTTCCCCTACACTTGACCTTTGACCTTGCACACGTGTACATGTAAGATGTGTTATTATTGCTACCACTGCAACTACTACTGCTAGCACTAGTACTACTGCTGCTGCTTTTGCTACTACAACTACTACTACTGCTAGCACTACTACTATGACTACTGCTGATGCTGCTGGCACCACTAGTACAGCTGCTGCAGCTAGCAACACTACTACTGCTGCTAACACTACTACTACAACTCATTCTACTACTCTGCTACTACTACTATTATTTCTAGCACTGCTGCTAGCACTGCTACTAATGCTAGTACTACTACTACTACTACTAATAGTAATAATAATAATAGTATTACTACTACTACTATTACTAATGATAGCAATACTACTACTACTGCCAATGCTACAACAATTACTACTACTGCTACTACTGATAGCACTACTACCACTACTGGCATTGTTACTACAACTACTACTAGTGCTACTACTGATAGCACTACTACTCTTACTGCCATTGCTACTACAACTCCTACTGCTGCTACGACTGATAGCACCACGACTGTTGCCATTGCTACTTCTGCTACTACTACTACTGCATTGCTACTATAACTACCACTACTCCTAGCACTTCTCCTACTACTATTGCCACTGCTACTGTACTCCTACTACTGCTAGAGCTACTACAACTACTGCTACTGCTGCTTGTACTTCCACAACGTCTACCCCCACTACTTTTACTTATGCTAGCAGTGCAACAAAAACAAGTACTATATTACTACTGCTAGCACTCCTACTGCTACCACTACTATTGCTACTATAATTGCTACAGCTTTTTCTACTACTATTTCTGCTGTTACTACTGATAACTACTACTGCCACTACAACACTACCACTGCTACTACTACTCGTGCAACTTCAACTACTACTTCTGCTGCTACTACAGCTTGTGCTGCTGCTGGTCCTACTTCTGCTACTACTGCTACTGCTACTACTCCCGCTACTGCTACCACAACTGCTGCTACTGCTGAAACTACTTCTACTAATACTACTACCACTGCTACTGCTGGAACTTCTTCTACTACTACAACTACTCCTGATACTACCACCGCTGCTAAAGCCTCTGCTACAGCTGCCTCTGCTACTGTACATAATACAACATACACTTGTCGGGTGGAAAGATAAAAACCTTGGCGTGCTTGGCAGTATTTGGACCTCGGGAGAGAACTAATTGGGGACCCCCTGCTCTAAGCTGTGTTCCACATTGTGGAAAAAATCCTTTTGATGACGTCTGTTTCACCCAGACATGATCTGCGTGTCAAGGTTGGCCGCACCTTGTTGGAAAAATATTTTGCTCTCATTGTCAGAATACTAAACTTTTAGATTAACTGATGGCTAGCAGATGCTCGAAACATAAACGACACCGTGGATGGAGAAATGAGCTTGTTCTTTCAGCACCGTGTAGTACACTGAACATGAAAAAGATACAATAATGTATTCTCAACCATCCTCAAGGCTGCGAGTCTACATTCCACAAAAAACAAATACTGCCATAATGTTTATGTAGCTTAGTTCTAGGAATGCACCTGCAAGATAAGAAAAAAAAAAAAAAAAACTGAGCGGGGATAGAATGTTGCCAAAATACCAGAGATAGTACCTCAGTCGCCTGCCAAGTAGACTTAAGCTCGACCTTCAACCCAGACAATCCTTTGCCCACTTGGTGAAGGAGGCTGCATAATAATAGAAAGTCCGTGTGAATTCCATCACGCCTGTATTTCTTCTTCTTTTTTGCAAAGTGGACGCCAGATTATGGAACATCATGGAGGTTGAGGAGTGAAGGATGCTTGCTCACTTTTGGCTATAGAGTAAGTCGGCTGTGTCGCCAAATGGTAACGCTGTAGTTTGTTAACGTTATTATTTTTGCATATCGGGTGCATTTCTTTTATTAGCAGTATTTTCTTATGGACATGTAAAAGGAAAAGACGAAATAACGCGAAAATCAATGTCAGACAGTTCTAAAAGAACATGGGCACAAACCAAAAGAAAACAAACAAAAAAACAAAACAAAAAGTAATAGTTATCATATATAAACGTCATACTGAAAATACATAACATGTCTGTAAAAAGGAGCAGGAAAAAGTATAAAACCTATTGACTCCTACCCATATTAATCACACATAGCAGTGCGCGTCCCTATTTATCATGTGCAAAATTTAAACTCAAAACTGTGCATACACATACAGTACACACACACACACACACCAGAATGTTGTAAGTTTTTAATAAACAGAAAGCAGGAATAAAAATAACTTCAACTTGTTATTGTCGTTGCTGTTGTGGAACAGAACATCGGAGCTAGATCTCATCTCAATGTCAACATTGTCATGATGTTGCAGTTATTTAGTCATAAAGGGCACGAGTGTCTAATACTCAAAAATGAATTATTTTTATGGTTTTATTTTTTACCATGGTTACATTTCAGTGATCCTAGCAAAAAAAAAAAAAAAAAAAAAAAAAAAAAAGCAGCACTATTGACATAATTGTTCTGAGCAGTGTGAGAATGGAATATTGTTTACCAGGAGATGGCAGCACTCGCCATGGAAGACGCCCTCTGATGCAGCCGATGTCAAAGGGCCCCTCTCTAAATGGACCCTGCCCGCTGCCACTCTGTCACGCAGTGTTTGTCGTCGCGCTCGAGGCTGGGTGAAGCACCCTTCCTTCAGGGGCAAATAGCGGCAAGCTTTGAGCTTGGCTTCCTCTCCCTTCCATGTAACAGGAGCCGTTGCAAATGTTGCGTCAGCATGGAGAAAAATAAACCTCACTCCAAAACATCTCTGCTGTTTTGGTTTTTTATTTATTTATTTTTTATATCAGTTCCTTAATCCTTTGTTTATGTCTATGAGCGTGCAGTCCTTGTTAAGACTTCACAATGACATCTATGATAGACTAGTTTGATCCTGCATATATTATCATCTCGACATCTGAATGGGGCTACTGAATGACTAGTTTGAGCTGTTTATGAGTAAATATTGATACGGCCAGTTGCTCGGAGCGTGCCCGCTGATCGGTTTTGGGTGGTAGCAGTTGACACGACCGCCCTCCGCCAAGGGCACAGTGACAGGGTGGAGGTGGGTGTTAGGGAGGGTGTGCGTTTGAGAAGACCCTACCTGTTCTGCTTTGCTACATCGCCTAAAAACAAAACTATTTCCTTTTGATTCTCCTTTCAGTCTCTCTTTTTTTTTTCTTTTTCCACTTCCTGTCCCATCCTCAGCTGCCTCCAAGCAGGAAAAAAAAAAAATCAAGATTCGCTTCCCAGCGAGGACAGGGACGCTCCGTTGTTGGCTTTGCACTTGATCACTGGACACTGATTAACCTTTTTGCAAGCTTTTTATGACCTGCTTTGATGATGATGATAATGGCAGACCTATGGACAGTGAACTCTGCCTGCCGGCTATCAAAGACTGTAAACACTTATCCCGAACTTACACAAACTCAGGCTAATGTTTCACAAAGCCGCAGCGATCCCTCTTAGATCAGGTTATTCCACACACAAAAAAAAACCAAAACCAAAACCCAGGGCCGGTCAGATGGAGTTTCGACGGCGGCGCGTCTGATTGTTTGAGCCCTTCTCGATCTTTCGGCTCTGGGGTGAACGTCTGAGATCACTTGTGACACTGGAATATCAATCTGATGTTCTTTCGACGTGATGGTTTTTTTTTTTTTTCTACATCAACAGCAAACAAGGCGACTGTCACTCCTGCGCCCGAACGCTTGCAGATCCTCACACACGGTCAGAACAGCAGCACAAAAAAGCACTCCCTGAACGTTTAACTAGTGTGAAAAGACCCCCCCCCACCCAACCCAACACACACCACCTCCCATCCTCCCCTCTTCTATCTGGGCCGCAACGTGAGGGGCTCTGGCCTCACTGCCCAGACAGTGTTCCCTCGCTGTTGTTCTAATCCTAGTCAAACATTATTTTGAATGGCCAAACTCAATAGTGGCACTGTTCCGCCTGGGCAGTGTAAATATTAACAAAGCACACAGAAAAGCAGGAGTTGCTCCGCTTGCATCGGTGTGCTAAGTGTCGTCTCTCTTGTCAGCGCCGTCGACACGGCACACAAGCGGCAACAATAAAGCCGGTGGAGACAAAGCGGGAGGAATTCCGGGTTGCTCTGGCCAGAGGTGCTTCCTCGTTTCACGTAGAGCGGCATACCATTCTATTATGAGCTGCTTTTTTTCTTTTTTTTTTTTTTTTTCTTCCTGCCGCCGCTATCGACACACTCTTGTCTTCATCCCTGCTATCGTGTCCTACAGTGACAAACGGCCATGTTC
Organism: Dactylopterus volitans; assembly: GCA_901007715.1. NCBI lineage: Eukaryota > Metazoa > Chordata > Actinopteri > Syngnathiformes > Dactylopteridae > Dactylopterus > Dactylopterus volitans. The sequence continues at coordinate 7,742 of CAAKHG010020917.1, forward strand.
CATGTGCATTTCAATCTTCGCGGCGAATGCTACGGGAGCCGAGCCGGACCCCCGAAGAGCTCCACTGCTGTGTTGATAGAAGTCCACGCATGGTGCCAGCAGGCTTTCCTAGAAGTCACCTGTTAGTCCACATAAACACGACCGGGAGGCTTTCCGCGCATGTTTGTATACGTTGCGCAACGCGCTGCGACATGACCGGCAGTTCATCGCAAAGTCAAGGACTGGCCGATTAGTACGAGACGTCCTTCAATAATCCCCAAATGGCGAATGCAGAAATGCCGGTGTTTGCTCATCCCATAGCAGCAGTTTGCTTAGTGATATAGTCAAACATGAGGTGTTAGCATCATAACTGAATCATCATGAATCATAACTGCGAGCGCCGCCGGCAGATTCCTCCTGCTCACTCGTAGTTGCTTCATTGAAACATGATGTTTTGATCAGTAGGACCTCATGTTAGGGTATTTTTATGATTCTGGATCAGCGAAAAAAAAATCTTTGGCTCCCCCCCAAAGCAAAGCCACTAAATCAGTCTGTCATGTATTTATTAACTTTCAAGTATTCCCACTATTACATAGGTATTCCACTAGAGAAAACTGAAAAATGCAATTTTCAATAATAAACATCCTCCTTAGTTCATCGGTAAAAAATCTTTTGAATGAAAACTGAATGATCAGAATTATTTGCCTGGGTGCTCGTGACCTTTATTATCTAATTTTGGCTATCAGAGGTCAAGATCACTCTGACCTCCCAAAACATGCTTTCATTCAGACTCTCATTAATCCGGAATTTGTTATGATAAATGAAAAAAAAAAATAAATTCTTTCAAATATCCACATTGTAATGGAATGAAATCATGAAGTGATATTTTCTATCCAAAGGGTCGAGGGTTAGCCTTGCTGTCATGTCTTCAGACTGCAAAATTGTGTTCGTGGACACGCTCGGGGCGGAAGGTCGTGGACACACTGCACTTTCATTTCCTTTAATTTAATTCCTTCAGGGTCATCAAACGTTAGAATGGTAGACTTCTACTTGAGATACAACGGCAAGGCCACAATTTGTGAGTATCACTCCTGTCAAGAGCCTCACAATCCCGAGCATCAGTTACAAAAAGTGTTTGCCACCAATCTGTGTCACGGTTGTGATTCTTGGCTTAGCCTATTTTATTTTAACTTGGTTATTGTGTTAAAAATCCTGTATTTTATGAGGATAGCGGTTTGTATCTGTGCGCTAGCTACCCCAGTCCCATCCACGCTCGCCTCGGAAAGGTTCAGGACGGCTGCTTTAGCCAATCCTGTTTGTCATTTAATGTTTTAATTGTTACACCAATTTTTTAACTACTCCCCAGATACACTGCCGCCTTACAGTGCAAAGTGATACCTGCGCTCTCCAGCGGGGTCAAGAAAGACTGCAGAGGCAAATGACAACAGCTGACTGAAAACGAGCTCCCGAGTGGTCAGGTAAGACATTCTCAATTTCTCGATGATCACATATTGCTGATGTACCATTTGGCGTTAGCGTGCTAATTCTAGCTAGCTAGCTGTGGCATCATCTGCCGTGCTTCGGCTGAACAGCAAGGTCTGCGCCACCGAGTGCCAAATGACTTCTTTTCTCTATGGCGGTTGTTATCGTTCCCCTAAAATTGTCGACTCCCTGGACCGACCGTGTTCCCTTAGCCAGTGTTTTCCAATCCTGTTAGACGTCTTCCCTGCTCCGACACACCTGACTCCAGCAATCAGCTCACCAACAAGCTCTGTAGAAGCCTGGTAACAACTTCAATCAGGTGTGTCGGAGCAGGGAGACGTCCATGACATGTAGGGTGGCGGCGGGGGCGGGGGACCTCGATTGGGGAACACTGCTGCATTGCAGTTAAAATGAGAGGTTACATGGACTCCCAAATGAGGCCCATTAGAACCTGCGCTTTCCAAATGCAGGGATGCGGCTTTTTCTGAGTGTCTGTCAAGTGCAGTCTGGAAGATTTAAGATTTCTATGCGGCACCGAGGATATTGCAGCGAAAAAAGAAAGCACTCCGTGGCATCATTGTCTGTAAACCCAAATTATAGTGTCAGATGAGTCACAAATAATCCCGTCACTGGCCCTTGGCCCTCTTGTATGGATTATTCAAAATGGACCAATGCTAATAGCAGTAGTTTTTTTTTTTTCAGGCTCTTTATGAAATGTGTTCATGAACTGCTATTGGAAACCTGCCGATATGTTCCGTACGAGACTCACCTCGCCATTATAATCAATGCCTCTGATACGCCGACCCCACGTCGCAGCGAGCTCTGGCTTTTTTTTTGTTGAGAAATTTGCTCCTCGCTGTCACTTGGAAGAAAAAGAAAGGAAGAGCAGCAGCTGTGAAAATGTTTGCCATTTTATCTTGGGGTGGGGGTTGGGGTGCGAGGAGTACAAGCGTCTTCAGCTGCTTGAGAGGCGCTGGCTCATAAAATGCTGTTTGTTCCGGGCGCAGACACAAAACCCCACTGTAAGTGATGGGCTATAGGCAAGCAAATAGACAAAGAGGATAATATTGACAGTCGTTTCCTGTTTGTTTGTATGTGCCACATGTGCCTGCTGCTCATGCCAAGCGGGTCGAACAAGAAATGTATGTGTATTCATGATCTGAAATGGTCCTTCTCAAGAACTGGATTCGGCGCCGCGACGCCGTGCGTGAGACCCGCGTCGCCTCGGAGACTCGGATTCGCGGCCGCCGGCGGGAATACCAGCGAGGATGCCGAAACCCGAGGGGTGTTCGCCATTATAGCACGTCCTTAAAGGCGGCCGTCCACCTGCTGGCCCCCGCCACAAATGCATCGCTGGGTAGAAGCTGATGCTGCTTTTCATGCTTGCTGTCAGGAACCAAAGCAGTGAAGCAATGAAGAGAACAGTTTTTTAAAAATATAGGGCTTTATTTACCCCCCGAAATGTAAAAATAATACAACCCAAGAGATGAATGAATGAATTAAAAAAATCTGTTGGTCACCACCAAGCATGTAAACTTAAGTCATGCCTCAGCTTAATATCAAGGCCTGGAAAAGAGGTCAACAAAGCAGAAGGATATTCAAAATAGTAGCGACAAATAAGGCGTTGACTTAACAAACTGCCCTCCCAAAATGAGACGTGGGGGAACGCACATATACTTCCTTGATCAAACCAGGTAGCACAAAGGGGGTAAAAAGATGGAATCGCTTGTATCCACTTATGTCCTGGCGTCAGACAGGATCAGGAGTTCACCATGCGGAGCGACGCTTCGTCCTTATGGCGTTCTTCGCCTGTTTGTCCACACCTGAGCTCGACAGTCATCTTGCATTTGCTCCCCCTCTGGTTTGCGGCAGATTAAAACCTTCCTGTCTTGCTCTCGGCCACGGGGGCCCCCTCACTTTTCAATTTCTGTAACCTCAACTGCATCCACCTCCGACCTGCGCCAACACTCTTGTCTCATTCACTCAGCTAATCCAGGAGGCCATTTTCAAGGCATCACGCTGAAGGACTGTGGCAGGGCTCCAACGCTCAGGTGGACGTCCCCTTGTTATGTCAGCGCGAGCTATAGGGTGATGCGCCCGTCTTGCTGTATGTTGTACAGTACGTTTGAGCCCCTCGAGAAGACGGCGGCGGTTGCCGGGGCACGGCCTGGCGGGCTCCTTCTCACTCGGGCCCACGGTATGGAACTGAGGCCGGGAGATAATGGCCGCTCTGAGGAGCGGAACGCTTGGGAGCCTTCCTCATCCTCCGGTGCCAGCCACCAAACTGTCCATCACTCGGGCCAGAAAGACCGGCGCTCTGAGGAGAAACAAAGGCTATTAGCGGCGTATGTGCACAGCTGATGCACCAGCGCACAGAATTAACTTAAAACCTAACTTACGCGCATGCACGCACGCACACACACGCGCGCGCGCGCATGCACGCACGCACTCTGTTAACACCATGCTTGTGTTTTTCCTCCCTGCCCATTATCATCCCGCCTCTCCTCCTCCCCTCCCCGCGCTTTCTAATCTCACTTCACACCTGCTGTCTCTGACATACATGTTTCCCCCGAGAGAAGAGAGTGAAGCTTGAGTGAAGGGCTGAGGCTTAGTGTGGGAGGTGGAGAGGGGGGAGACTGATTGAGCCTATTTTATACCAGACCTCCCCGTGGCTCTAGCTGAGGCGTCAAAAATGGGGTGTATCCACCCACAGGGCAACACTGGTGGAGGATAAAACGAGAGGGTGTGATAATCGAAGTGGCCATCACAATGCTGCAAATTTGTCACAATCCCGACATGTGTTTGAACAGATTACAGAATAAAGGCGTACAGGCGCAGTCGGACGGAGAATCGGGTGTTTGTTGTTGTTGCCGCGCCGGCGCCGGATAGAGCGTTGTGTATTCTTTTTTTCTAATGACACGTTCGAGGCGTCGAAGCCTTCAGCAGAGTTCAGCTACTGGCTGATTGGCATGACTTTGAAAGTGTTGTGTATTTCAGGTCCCTTCACAGGGTGTGGAGATCTAATGAGGGGTGAATTTGTGCTTGCTAAGCATGGCCAGATTTATGAGCCCGCAAGTCTCTCCTGCGCTGCGCTGACAACAGATATAAATAAAGGGCTGCAGGGGGAAGTGTCACATGGGCAAAGGGTAACCACCCAGCATGGTTGTGAGGGGCAGAACGCACAGGAGAGCGCATGCAAAATTATGATTAAGTTCCGGTATATTTTTTGCTGTTGTTTTATTTGAATTTCATGATCCGCATGTTGAAATGTTTGGGAGTTTGTTTGATTTTTGGTTTAAAAAAAAAAAAATGTTTTATTTGTGTGCTCTTCCTGTGCTATGAAGGATGATTAACAACATTTCTAGGGCTCATGCTTTATTAATGTTAACCTCAAATAAAGTGGTAGCTTGCGTGGCTGCCCCCCCCCCCCCCCCCCACCCACACCAACACACAAACAT
>CAAKHG010020917.1:12680-33267 GCA_901007715.1 Dactylopterus volitans
TTGTGTGGGGGCCCCCCCCCCCCCCCACACACACACACACACACACAGACGGATCAGTTCTGTGCAGTCAATGAGAATACATCCAGAGACGCAACTGTGCATAAACCAGACAGCATGGCAGCTGCTCAAAAGATCCTGATTGGCCCCCGGCGGCTGGCTGCAGTGCAGGTCATAAACACCGCCCCCTCCAAATGAATGTTATGGGACAAATTTTAAAAAAAAAAATCTAAGTAGGCTGCTACTTAGATATAATAAGTTATAACAGGAGATCTGAGTGAAATTCCGGAAGTCGTTTTTTCCTAAACTGATCATAAGAAGCTTCCCTGGATTGCGTGCCTTGGACATCTTGGTCGTTATTTCCTGTTTTATTTTGCAGTTTCTCATGCGTTTCCTGCCTTTGTTCAGTTCCCCCTGCGATCGTCAGCCCGCCGCCCTCATGCGTTCCGGCCGCGTCTCGCCTTGCCAATTTCACCTCTGCACTTTTTATGGCGCCGTGTTTCTCATTTAGCCGCTGCTTTATTGTCGCTCATGCCTCTTGTGCCCGTGTTGACTCAGCCCTTTGGCTCGCTGCTGTTTGTATCTGTCCGCCACTTAGCCAGACACCATGCTTTCGGCCATTTGAGAGGACATGTATGCTAACTTTATGGAACCATTAGTCTGTGGTTTCGGGCCATATACGGTTCCTTTTATCTGCGAGCCGCCGGGTTGCGATCGCGTCGGGCCTGATCGGAATAAAACGGCTCCGTTTGCTGATCGCTACTGTTCGGAGCCTGAATCACCAGATAATAAACAACACCGGTGCTACTGATTACACCGGCCGTTTTACAGTGCACCTCAATAAATCGGAGCTATTGCCACATGGGCGCTTTGCTTTGCCGCCGGACTCTTCTCCTCCTTAATCTTGCCAAGTTGATAAGTGAAATCTGTTGTTGCGGTTTGACACTGTTTTGACTTTGACTGCCGCGCTTTGTGCGGAGCAGACACTTTACGCCGCTCAGTGTGCGTCCGCTGTATGGCTAAGGTCATTGTTCCCCCCGCATGCATCCACTGTATTAAATCAGCGCGCGGAAGCGGCGGGTGTCAGATTAAGTGTGTTCCGTAGACAGGCCTCCGAACCAGGCGCTTATCCCGCTGAGCTGTGCGAGCTCATCCCAGACGCCTGCATTCTGCGTCACGTGATGTTTGCGGCGCATGAAATTTTTACAGCAAAAATTGCATATTTTTTTTCCCCCTTTAAGCTAACAATAATGTTCCAAGATCCTCGGTATGTTCCGCTAAAACTTCACGAAAACGTTTTTTTTTTTGTCTCGCATCCTTCCATCGAGGTATCCTCATGAGAGTATAAGTGTGCTGATGGGGGATTACGGCGCTGTATTTCACTTGAACTGCTAAGCAACCACGATTGGGGTGTCGCGTTTCCTGCCCTCTTTGTTTAGAGTCAGGTGGGTTTCATACAGTCTGTCTTAGATTTTTAATGGTTTTGGCAGGAAACGGGTGATTAAGTGTGCTTGTGTTTTTTTTTCCTTTTCTTTTTTCTTTTTTCCCCCCACATGTTTCCACTGTTATCATACGCTGGCTTTCAACGAACTTATTCTTTCCTGGAAAGGTATTTTTCATATATTGCTTCGCTCTCCACGCAACTCGACCATTATCCTTTTGTTTTCTTTGGATGGCCCGTCTGAAATTTAAGGTGGAACGGCCAAGGCCCGGTAATTCCTCCGTAAACCGGGGTACGTCAGTGAAAAAAAAGAAAAAAGAAAAAAAGAAAATGTCAGCGGTTCTATTTGATTATAAGCGTTTGTCCTCCTCAGCTGTCTCGACTTAGACTGACGCTGCTCCTCTTGTTTTGATGGACTTAAACACAGCTGTGTTGTCCACCCGCTATTAATTTTAAGGTTTTGTCCGGATTGAATCCAACTGCGGCCTTCGCCCAACCTCTTTATCACGCAGTCAGCTTGCCAGATAATTGACCGCACCATTGCACACAGCAACAACGGGGCAAGCTCTCAACCTTCGTGAGTCTCGTCTCAAAATGAATGCAATCACGATTACAAGCGGAGGACGGCGTGACGCGGTACACCGTGACTCTCGCGCTGTGTACTCCACCGCTCTGTTCTGCAGAGCTGTGTAAAATCCCCTCAAAACAGGCACTGGTGCAACCGGCGGCCCACTGGGACAGACTCTCCAGGTGACGGCAGCCATGAGCAGCCAAGCAGGACAGATGCTCTGGGATGAGTCTGGATGCTGCGGCAACGCCAGGAAGCGCGCTCGTTTGTTAATCTGGAACCCCACAATCTCACGTCAGGGATGGCGAACAAAGACGTTAGACTTACATCTAGGCTCACAATTTGCATACATTTATTGTAAGGCATGGACTGCAGCTGGGCGGATGTTGTGGATAATGATTCCCATTATTGTGCTGTTTATCATTTAGTATCGGAAAACACTAAAACACTGTCAAAACGTGTCATTTTCTTTGCTCTTGCTTCTATAGAAGGGAATAAAGGCCTTTTATAGTGAGGGGGTGATGGCTCTGACTGTTTTAAATGACACAATTTCCACTCACCCGCAAATTTAAAGCAAAATTAGCATAATGACTGTTAGCGTCTGAAAGCTCATAGTCTAAATTTTTATTCCACGATTATTATTTTGGACATATTTTGCGTTCAGTGGATTGATATAATAAAAAAACCAGCTCTCCATTATGACCTGTCAACTCTGGAACACATTGCCAGCTGAATTTTAATTAATTCCACATATAAAACTATTTACAATGAAGGTTAAGTGCTGGCTAAAAGAAAAACAAAGCTGTACCCATCAAGTATTCGTGTCTATATTGGACTTGTAGGGCGCTGTGGTCGATGATAAGTCATGTTGGTTTTGCGGCATGTGTTTTGGTGTAGTGTGCAATGCAGTTTTAGCATGTTTGTCATCTAAGGGCGTGCTATGGTTGTGCACATGTATTTGATTGTGCTGTGCGGTGTAGTTTTGGCATGTCGATCATTTGGATTCCGTTGTGCTGATCATTGCGATCACGTGAAAGCCCAAATATTTGAAAATTAGCAATAGCTGTAAACTCTATGGAGAGCACATCAGTTGCATTCCTTGTATTGGAGTCATATTAAACTATATCATCCTCTAAACAGTTCTTTTCTATTATATTATTTTTTTAAATGTTGAGATTCACTTTTTTGCGATGCCACCATCCCTTTTGCAGTTTTACATGTAATATCATGGTTTTATGCTGTCGTGCAAGAAGCAATCTTAGTGCGACTCTTTTGGACGTATCCAAGATCAGATCCGATTTGTTAGTATTATGAGGAGAGAGAAAAAAACAAACAAAACATTTAAATGGTAAAGTTTTATCTGCAAGTCCGTTTGCACATGTGCAAGGATCTTATTAAGGAACTTCCTTCCAATCAGTCAAACCTGGGTGGTTAGTGAAATGCAATTTCACAAACTAGAGAATGTGACAGTCTTCGTGTCAGATCGGTGAGACCAGCACCCTGGAAGGCTTTGTTCTGGGGGCACAGGTGCACATTCAAGACTCAGTGCCTTGAAAGGCAGACACTCCTGTCAATCTGGGTAGGAAGCTTGAACAATACAACAGCCCTTGTATTTTCATTCTGCCCACTTCAGCCAGGACAGCGCTATTAAAGAGCACTCTGGCTGTCAGCTGGATGAAGTTTTCCTCCCCGCATCTCTCTGACATGTGAGGATTTGTTCTCTTGCCGAGGAGAGAGTGGTTTCAGTCTTATAGTTCTATTATTCCCGAGATGACAGTTCCCCTAATAGATCTGCGTCAGCCCACATCTCCAGCACCCACTGTCATCAGAGGGGCAAAGAGCAGCTAAATGTGAGCTTTATAGCCTCTCCTAAATCTACCTTAAACTCGGGTGCGCTGTTGGCCACTTACAGTAGTGTGGCCATACTGCAAAAAGAGCAGCATCCCTCATTTATAAAACGGTGTGAAGGTTTTATGCTGAACATGTACGAGTACTCAAAAGCTGAGAACGTGAAACCAAAAAAAAAAAAAATAAAAAAAAATCGAAATTTAGATTCATAAAGCCGCACGCACCCGCAGGCATTAATCCTATTATAAATCACAGTCGGCCTCCAAACGTGCGCACGTGAATCAGCCTCATATTCGACTGTCTACCCGCCCACATTCAACCGTACACGGTGAATGCAAAACACCTCGTGATTGTCGATGCATAGAAATGAATCTGCTGATTGATAATTCCAAGAGGTGAATCACGAGAGCAGCTGAAAGGAAGATCGAGAGAATGACGTTTTGTTTTTTTTTTCTGATGGAAACAGATCCTGATTGGTCGTGTGGTGGATAGAGTATGTAAATTGTTTGCCACAGTCACAAATCCTTCGTGGTCAACCTGTGGTGTCCTCAGCCCTGATGTAGATGGAAGTTTGATCGATGAACACTATTTGTTTATTTATTTATTTAAGTTTTGTGGGGGGGAGGGTTCCAACTGCGGCCTTCTCCCAAATAGGGTCATCTCTTTCTGATGTTGTCGAGGGCAAATTGGTTGAGCAACTGAAGCAACGTGGGCCTTGAAGGTTAGCTGGTCATCAGTCATGACGGCCAGGTTTCTTGCAGACTTTGTAGTTGTGATTTGGGTGATGGTTCCAGTTGGACTTTAGTTTCTTGTCCCATTGAGGAACTGGCTGGGATGACGAGGAGCTCGGTCTTTGACAGGTTAAGTTGAGGGTGGCGTCCTTTCATCCATGTTGAGTTGTCGGCAAGGCATGAAGAGTTCTGGGCAGAGACTGTTTGTCGGGGGGGAATGACGGGAAGAGCTGGGTATCATCGGCATAGCAACGGTATGAGGAACCATGTGAGTGGATTATTGCACCCAGTGAGGTCGTGTTTATTGAGAAGAGGAGAGGACTGAGCACTGACCCTTGAGGAACCCCTCTGGATAAGCTGTGAGGTTTATACAGTTCTACCCTCCAAGATACTCTGAAATATCACCCTGAGCGGTGGCAGATCATGAGATACCAAGCTCAGTGACTGTGGAGAGGAGGATTTGGTGGTTAACCGTGTCAAAGGCGGCTGATAGATCTGACAGCAGCAGAGATGAAGAGTGACCAGCAGCTCAAGCTGAACGCAATGTTTCCGTTGCCGATAAGAGTGCCGTTTCTGTCGAGTGACTCAGTTTAAAGCCAGACTGATTCGGGTCACACAGGTGTGTGTCAGACAGGAATGCGGAGACCTGGTGTGCTCAAGTGTTTTGGAGAGGAAGGGCAGGACTGAACCTAGTGTGTAGTTTAGTTTTTGACCTGAGTTGGGGTCTATTGTGGGTTTGTTTTTTTTCGGAGCAGTGGGATGAGGCGAGTTTGCTTAGGCACCGTGGCGAACACACACATAGCAAGTGAGGAGTTGATGATGACGATGATGATGATGTGCACTATTGCAGGGGTAAGTGCTGGGGAATGGTTTGGAAAAGGTTGGATGGTATTGGGTCCAGGGGACAGGTATCATGGGACGAGAATCAATCAGGACTTTTGAGACTTCCTCCTCGGTCAGTGGGGAGAACGAGCAGAGTCTGGACTGAGTTGGTCATGCTGAGAGAACCGGTTACTGATTGCAAGCACCTTATCGGTATTAAAAAAAAAAAATGAGGCAGACGTGTCTGCAGTGAGCAGAGTGGAGGAGGAAGCGGATTGAAGAGTGAGTTAAAAGCAGAGAACATTCTCCCAGCATCTGAGGCACCACAGATCTTGTTCTGATAGTTTTTTTTTTCTTTTTTCCATTTTTTTTCTTTTTTAAACTGGAGGAAAATGATGAAAGCAGACCTTGATAGTCACTGAGGTCTGTTGGGGCTCTGGACTAACGCCATTTTCTTTTTGCTGCTCTGAGCTCCGACCTTTGCCCCTTCCCCTTTCAAAGTATGAGAATCTTTTTATTCTCATCATTGTAACCATCACCACGTTGTTATTGTAACTGTACTCAGTAAACATCGCAGTATTATTATATCTGTACTCAGTAAACATTGCTAGATTATTGCCTCAGTACTCAGTAAACATCATTGCGTTATTCCTCAAGTGCTCGGTAAAAATCACTACATCAGTACACAAGTACTCAGTAAGCATCCCTACATCATTACTCAAGTAGTCAATAAACATTACTACATTATCACTCAAGTACCGAGTACCCATAACTAATTATGACAATAATTCTACTCAAAAGCCATTAGTACATTAAATTCATTTTACTCAGTAACCACTACTACAGGATTACAGTAAATGTACTCAGTAACCGTCACTAGATTATTACAATCAGTGTACTAAATGCCAATTACCACATTGTTACAGTAACTATACTCTGTGACCATCACTGTTTTTAGTACTCAGTAAACATTACTACATTATCACACCAAGTAGTCATTAGGACACTAGCACTCAGTAGCCATTACTACATTATCACACTTAGTGAGTACTGCATTACCACACACAGTCATCGTTTCAACATTGTTACACAAGTGACTAGTACTAAATCATTACACAAATACCCAGTGACATTATATCATCACACGCGGTAGTTATTACTACACTATTACACAAGTACTTGGTCTCAATTACCTCATCATAACATAAGTACTCAGTAACCATCACTATATTATCACACCCAGTAGTCATTACAGCATTATTATACAAGTACTCAGTAACCAGTACTACATTATTCCATCAGTACTGAGTTCTGGGTAGGATCATAATCATTTTCAAACACTCATTTTTATCTCAACCACACACTTGTGAAGTTTCATAACTGCACCCTGCATGATTCTGATGCTCTCCAAATCTGTCAGAGGACAGTTTTTCATTTTTCTCCCCCCATACTTGAGTAAATAAAGGCTCCGTCTTCCAACTTTGTATAGATGTGTGTGAATTGAAATGACATTCAGAAGTACTGTGCATACAGAACTCCAGAGTGACGTTTACCTGGATTACCATTTGTTTGTGTAGCTCATCATCATTAGGCGAGGAGCAGGGCACGGGAGTATCCTCTGCCTCTCGGCACCATGGGAACTCGGAAGACTGAGTGGAATATAGGACGATAGCAGGCATCCAGATCTCTGTGGATTATAAGTAATCCCTCTTATAAAACCAGTGCCTGTTTGGAATAGAGAGCTGACAGGGAGTGGAAGAAATTGATTTGTCACTTTAGATGATCCCCCTCCCTGGAGAAGGCGATGCAAAATTCCCGCGAGGAGAGCAGAAGCAGGTTAATATGGGGACCAAAGTGCATCTGCGTGTGCACCTATATATGTAGCATTAATATCAGGGTCGGGGGAATATATTGACAGAAGAGTGCAGATTATATATTTTGATTTGCTTGGACACCATGTGTGTATAATGTCCTGTGAATTGTGCAAAATGTGTTATTATGAGTAGATCCCGGAACTCCATTTGCCTCCTGTCCTTCATGTGCCCTCCTAAATTGCATTTGGTTATTAGTTTGGTTGAATCCATTCAAGCCACCCTCGTCTTTTCCTTTTCCCTTTCAAAAAAAAAAAAATCCTTGTTTCTTTTAGAGAACACTGCGGCACAAGGCCTCAATTCTATCTTCTTCTTCTAGGTAGAAAAAGAAAGGGGTTTGAAGGCAGGTAGTTATTTTTGAAGGAAACAGAAGGGTTCATGCCAAGCAAATTATGTAGTCAGCTCCAGCTCTACGTTCAGGCCTGTCATGTAAGTATCACTGTAAACACAGGTTTCACGAATGCTGTCACATCCCACCTTCTTCTGCCCACTTGATCCTCCTCCTCCTCCTCTCTGCCCAGCAGGAGTCAACCACAAGCGGGCTTCCTGATTCGGCTGACATGACATAACGTTCTGTCTTGCTCTGCCGAACACAGATTTGATCTGTAACGGCGCACGTAGGAGCGACGTAAAAGAACTTTTGTGGCGTTCCTTTATCCTCTCCCTCTTCCCGTCCGTTCTCGGGTAAGACTGACGTTTACGAGCGCCGTGGAACACATGCTACGAAAGAAGCAACAAAACGGCGCTAGTTTTTTTTGGCTGTGAGATATGATGGCAATGAAAAAAAAAAAAACCCACAATAAACCTCACTCACTTGTTCCTTACAGGTATTTTAATTTCAACACGTGCTCAAGATGATTAGATTAAAAAGCGGCATATAATTCATTAATAAGTAGCTTATGTAAACATGCATGACCGTGTCTCACCAGTCATTAAAATTTTTCTTTTCCCTGAACCAACAGCATTTAAGGGGCAGCTGATTTCTTCTACTGATTCCTCACGCATATCTGGTTCAGTCACGGGTTTATAAGTCACAAACTAATAAAGTCTTTTTTTTTTTCTTGATGAAACTCGGTTTGAGCAAAGTCTTAAATTCGGCAGTAGAGAAGTTTGTTTTCCTCTTTTTTTCCCCCCATTGGCTGCCAGTTCCTTATGCCTTTTCTTGTTTGTATTGTTATGACTGTGTGTTTTCTTAGACTCTCCTGTGGCTGCTGGTTTGCATGCGGCATGTACGTCTTCTGCACTTTATTTATTACTATTTTAAAATAAAGTGCCTATTATTGGGGCGTTTCCTTGTCCTAATGACAATTTAGCACCAAAAGGAGTTCACAAACATATTCTCGTGAATAAGAACAGATTTGGCTTCTGTTTCCAGAATCCCCTGTAGGATTTTTAAAAAAATTCTTTTTACTGCTGTGAGTAAGAGCAGGAATGAGGGGGGAAATAAAACATTTATGCACGAGTCCCGGTGTTTTACTGAAACAAGCGAGGGCCTCTCTGAAAAGATGTTGGCTATTTGGCAGCAAATGTTCCTCCCCAAACCTGTGGATATCATTCCACACTAACGGTGCCCTCACGAATGCGCCGCTTACCCATGATGCCATGCGTGCTAATGCACCCCCATGCCGTCGCTGATGCTGGCTTTTGAACTGTGCGCTGATAACAAGCCTGATGGTCCCTCTCCTCTTGAGCATGGAGGACGCGGCGTCCAAACAGACTTTCACACTTTGACTTGTCAGACAACAGGACAGTTTCTCGACTCGCGTCCATCATAAGCGGGCTCATATGCAGGAAGGGAGGAGCCGTGTTCAGTCGCAGAGGATCTGTGTGCAGTGGTAAAGGGCCGGTATGCAGTGGTAGAGGATCTGTAAGCAGTATTAGAAGACTCATATGCAGTATTAGACGACCCATATGCAGTAGTAGAGGACCAGCATGCAGTAGTAGGTCACCCATATGCAGTCGTAGAGGGTCTGAACGCAGTGGTAGAGGATCTGTAAGCAGTATTAGAAGACTCATATGCAGTATTAGAGGACCCATATGCACTAGTCGAGGACCGGTATGCAGTAGTAAAGGATGAGTATACAGTAGTAAAGGACCTGTATGCCGAGAGCCTGACTTCAAGTATTTATTAAAGATGCTGGATCCTCATCACAATGTTCCGCCCTTTGCATCGGTGGGTCCTGCATTTACCGACATCCACGAGCAGTGACTGAGTTATGAGGCTTCTAATGTTTAAATATATCCTACTGTAAGTGGAATATACTGAAACCACACTAATGCGGTTTGCAGTTTTACTATTTATTCAGTCTTTTTTTTTTCTGTTGTAACAAATTGGACGCTTTTCAGTTTTGCAGCTGATTGCGACCTATTGCCTCTCTGAAATAAGACGCACACCATCGGCTGCACCGACCATCTCTGGTAGTTGTAAGGGACACAAAGTAGAAAATTTGCATGACTGTTCAAAATAAATGGAAAAAAAAGCCCAGATAGTTTTTGCGTTTGGGCCTTTTTGTTGTTCACGTAACGCTCGGCGTAATGGAAAAATACGTTGCCGCCAAACGGAGGCCCGCACTGAACCGCCACTCCCGTGGACCGTTACACCCCTGCCCCATTCGTCAAAAGACTCCGCAAACCAGTACTCGACAAAACAAGGCTAAGCCAAACAAAGATGACTGGCACGTCTCTCACGGCTGTCAAATGTGCGCCTTTAAGGCGAATGTTGATGTTGGCGTTTGCGCGCGCAGAGATTATCATCAGTCGACACTCCCTGCTGTGTTCTTGGATTAAACACGGGTTGTTTTGCCACTTGTAGGTGAATGATACCAAAATAGCGGGGCCGCTTTTATCTGATGGCTGATAACATGACCCTGAAAGAGGCAGACCACACACTCTCCCACATGACTGTCACCGCACACGCACACACACACACGCACACGCTGCAGTGATGTGATGTGATGGCATGCGCACACAGCCAGCTCATTGAGAGGCATGGCGTGTAGCAAAATAGGATGCGGCGGGCCATCAGCGTTGTCGGGGATGACGCCGTGAGTTAGCCAGCTGACTTTTGTTCACGGCTAACGCATGTGGCTGCTGCAGGACTCAGCCAGGTTTGTTTTGTTTTTTTTGCCAGTGACATAGCGGTGTTATTGTTTATAGAATGTCAAAAAATATGATAAATTCTCAGCTGGATGGTTTTGTTTTTTTTTTTAACCACATTTTGCCCATCCTTGCCTAAGAAATCCAGTCATATAGACTTGCAAATTTTTTCTATTTTGGAAGGCAATGACAAAAACGGAAGTGTCGTTAAGTATTTTATTTTATCTTGTATGTACTCCAGCAGATTTAAGGAATACGCGCTGTACTTTAACATAATGCAGTTTCGGTCTAAAGTATGCAAGGACATATGCAGTGCAACATTAATAATGCTGGTGATATCCTTAAAATCTGAGATGTGAAGCAGCTCCTTTTGTCCTCTGTTTGTTTTGTGTTTTGTTTGTTTTTTTCATATTGTCTGTTCATCACATCCTAATCTCATCTTGACTATATTTGTCTGTTCCTGAGACAGGGGCCCTTATTGTGCTCTGGTTTCTGCATGACTGAGAGAATGCTACCGGTACAGACATGTTTGTGTGCACTCTTCCTAACCCTTTCATAGATAAAAGCATCTTTATTGATGTTTCGGGGGCATGTACTGATGTGGGCACACTCAGATAAGAGCTTGAAAGTGTTTAGAGACCTTGAGGTCAGGGAATGAAAGAACAAAGAGACAGAATTGTAAAATGAGATTGAACTTTGAAAAAAATTAATAAATAAAAGAAGTGGTGGTTCTTTAATGTACGAAATTCTCAAAGGACCCCTTTTCTGCAGTATTGTTCTCGGAGCATCTCCTACATAAACCGATAGCATAACACCAATAGCATAATGTACACATGTGCATCGGTCAAACAGCCTTATCTTTTACGTTCCTCACAAACCCATTAAATTGAGAAATAAATGAATTCCTGCTAGACGAGCGCAACAATAAAATTATGGAGCCAATTTTCATCATTTTAAGTGTGACATTTAATAGATGATTAAAGCATACTCTTGGTCTGCTAGCCTCAAAATGATCGGTCAAAATGGCACCGATGCGTCATCATAACTATTTGCCGCAGTCTTGGAGGGAGGTGGACGCCACCGCCTCTATCACAAAGTTCCATCTCCACTTGAGGCTCTCTACATGTGACACGGTCGTGACCTATCACAGCTGCTGATGTGTTTCTCTGACATCGCCGCGAAAAAATTTCCCTCCTGATCTAATAAATTGTTCATGCCCTTATTTAGGTCCGTTATGGCGGTTAAACCACAATGAAATGAGAGTAAATTCCCCCTTTTTTTTTTTTTTTTGGATACTCTGATTCTATTGCATGTCATTGTTTGAAATAAATACTGGACGTTGAAAAATCAGCCTGCCAGTTATGAGGTTGCAGCTGCATGATAATAATAATAATATCCGGCATACATCATTGCGGTCCTCTTCTCTCTTTTGCTCATTAAAATACAAAATGCACGCAATAAATATTGTTGGCAGTTCTTGATTTGCCTAAGTAACACTCTGAGCTTCCTCTTTTCCGTGCTCGCTTTAGCCGCCTAGAACCACGGGGCAGACTTAGTGGACCATTAGCGGCAAGTCGGTAGTCATTAATTACTTTGAGCTGACACTTGCTGATTGGAATGAGCGGCCCTTGTAAAAGAGACAGCTACAAATGTCCCTGAGCTCAGGCATCTGGTAACGTAGCCGAATATCCTGCCAAAAATGCAGTAATCGGAACAGAGACGCCGGTGTAGGTGTGTGCGTAAGGAGGTTTTTCTTTAACACCAGTGCACCGATTTTCCTTTCCCGAGGACTCACTTTAACCCTCTGAGCCACTGGTTGGACACCGCGCATTTATGTACCTAATTCCTCTCAGCTCTTCATAATATGGTTTATTTGTTGCTCTGTCTGCTTTTCCGCCGTCATGTTTATTTGCTGATGAATCATCGTGCGTGCCGCCGGCTCATTACGGAGGGTTAAGCCGCTGTTTGACTCTCTCACTCACTTGAGGCCCGGTAAACTGAGCCATTACGCCAAAGTGGTTGTTCCTTTGTGCTTGATAAATGCTGCTGAATTAGACGCGAGTTATCCTGACCGAGATGAGTTTCACATTTGCAGAAAGTGCATTGTTACGGAGTTGTGCGTTGGCAGTTCAATGTGTTTGTTCAAAAAAAATATCCACGCACGTGTTTTACATTTGCAGCACCGTTGCTATTGAAACCTTAACCAGTTGTTTTCTGTGGCTAAAGTCGGCCCTACCTCTGTCATAGCAGTAGAACATAATTACTGTTGAAGAGGAATTTGTTTTATTTCGGAGGGCGGTGGACACATGGAGCAGCAACTAAACATTCACTGACCAAGTGTCCTTTATGACACACGTGGCTAAATTATGTTTTCGACACCATCCTATTCCTTAAAGAAGTAAACTCGCAAAGTAGCAGAGGACCCATATGCAGGAGTAGAGGACACATATGCAATAGTCAGTCGTAAAGGAACCGTATGCAGGAGCAGAAAACACTTGTGCAATAGTCAGTAGTAGGGGAACCGTATGTAATAGTAGAGGTACCGTATGCAGCAGGAGAGGAACCGTATGCAGTAGTAGAGGATACTTGTGCAATAGTCAGTAGTAGAGGACCCATATGTAATAGTAGAAGACCCGTATGCAGTTGTAGAGGAACCGAATGCAGCAGTAGTGGACCCGTATGCAGTAGTAGAGGAACTGTATGCAGTAGTAGAGGACACTTATGCAATAGTCAGTAGTAGAGGACCCATATGTAATCGTAGAGGAACCATATGCAGCAGTAGAGGACCTGTATGCAGTAGTAGAGGACCCGTATGCAGTAGTAGATGACACGTGTGCAGTAGTCAGGAGTAGAGAACACGTGTGCAGGACTAGAGGATCCATATGCAGTAGTTGAGGATCCTTATGCAATAGTCAGTAGTAGAGGACACGTGTGCAGTAGTAGAGGACACCTGTGCAGTAGTGGAGGAACCGTATGCAATAGTCAGTAGTAGAGGATACCTGTGCAGCAGCAGAGGACCCGTATGCAGTAGCAGAGGACCCGTGTGCAGTAGCAGAGGACCCG
Source organism: Dactylopterus volitans (assembly GCA_901007715.1). Taxonomy (NCBI): domain Eukaryota; kingdom Metazoa; phylum Chordata; class Actinopteri; order Syngnathiformes; family Dactylopteridae; genus Dactylopterus; species Dactylopterus volitans. Next base: position 26,118 of record CAAKHG010020917.1, read on the forward strand.
TGTGCAGTAGCAGAGGACCCGTGTGCAGTAGCAGAGGACCCGTGTGCAGTAGCAGAGGTACCTGGCTTCAAGTATTTATCAAAAGTGCCGGAGCCTCGTTACAGTGTCCCTTCATCTGCACACATAAGCGCCTCGGCGGTTCCTGCATTTAGCGACGTACATCGGTGGCTGAGTTATGTGCGAGCACGTTAAGCTCTTAATGTTTAAAAATATCCTCCTGTCAGTGGAATAAATTTAACCGATACTAATGCAAAAGTTTTATTTATTTATTTTTTAATTCGGTCAATTTTTAAGCAAACTCATTACTTAAGTCACCGGAAATTAATCCAAAAAAACATAATCCATGATAATTTACCTCCTGATGAAAGTCACAGTGCACGCTGCACTCCAGTTTTTGTGGTTTCATTGTAATCTCTTTACTCTTTCACCCTGCATCTAATCCCTTTCTGCACTCTTCTTGCCCAAAAGCTCCCCTCCCCGAGCTCATCACAGCTTGTCACATCGTTTTGGGGTCAGTTCATTCGGAGGCCTGCAGCAGGAGACTTCCACAGGTTCTAAAAACAGATGTGACAGGCCTATTAAAATGAGTGATCTCCCCTGCCCTTCTGTGCTCCGGCCCTGCAGCCAGAGTGGCCACTAAGCTGTCTTCCCCGGGGCGGGCGCAAAAGGCCTGGAAGATAAGGTGACAGTGGCACATATTTGGCATTGTGGCAGCTCCCAGAATTATCTCCTGATGAGCTTTTCAATTTCGGGGAGGGCGGTGGAAACCGGAGCTCATATGGCTGAGGGGCCGTGAGGCACAGAGGAAATAACATACACACTGGATGCCTGAGCTGCGTGATGAGCACAGGGACGTCTAAACAAACTTTTCTTCTTCTTCTTCTTCTTCTTTTTTTTTTTTTTTCCTCCTGAGCAACTTTGAAGTAATCATACAAAAACACTATGTAATGTATCCATAAATAGACACGCAAAGCCGGGTGCAAACACGCCGCCGCCAAATGGAACAAAAACATTTATTTTGCACAAGTCATGCACAAGAAGCCCGTCTGTTTTCCCTTTTCCTCTTCGTGGCCGTTCACCCGCCCGAGTTGCACACTCATGAAACACTGTACCAGCTTTAAATGAGTCTCTGGGACAAAGCTAATCCTATGTGAAAAGAAGCGATAAGAGAATCTAATATCACTTATTTGTGCTCCAGCGTTTAATTATGCTCGATTTGGCCCCCGAAAAACCTCGCGTCTCCAGTCAAAAGAAATTAAATATTGAAATACGTTGTAGTATTATGTGACAAAGTGGGTTTGCCTGCTTTGCACACTCACCACTTGTCCCTTTTTACAAGTCCACTTCTAACAGTTTATCACATTATTTTTTTTTATTTTGTCTCAATTCACCGTCGCTACCGTAATGTAAACCGCTTACTATCCCGGGTTTGTTTGCGTTACGTCACAGTTTACATCAAAGCACATGAGTGCATTAAAACGGACACACAGTCATCGGTTGAACTGACTTACCTTTATTGGTTGCGGGTTTGAAATCGCTAAATTGTTTGTTCCTTTGCTCAGACCCAGACTTCCTGGGTTTTATAGGATTGGTGATGTCATGGCTGACAACACTGGGAGTGGACCAGTTGGAGGGGTTTTCCTATTGTTTGGGCATTTGTTTCGTTTGTTTTGGGTCGATTCAGGTAATGTTGTCGCGATCTACTTTATATGGGGCCATTTGGTTTTGTAAATGAGATTGTAGGTCAATTATTTTACGGTATTTTTCAATTCAGTTGAACGCTTACGATGGTGGTCGACCTCCGCTGTGGGGTGCAGGCGAAATTAGCCCAAACAAGGGAATTGTTGGCAGTATATAAGATTTGTGGAGATTAGGGGCTTGAGGGAGAGGGACACATTCCCTTAGTTTGATTTCAAATTAGGCTATTTTGTGGTTATTTGGAGTTTTTGCTATCATATTGTTTGCCTATTTTGCACTTGTTGCCAACCACTGTTAAATAAACCTTCGCCCTTTTGGGAACCTCAGTGTCTGCTGAGTCTGCCTGCCTAGCACCTTCCTAGACGCTCAGGCGAAACTATCTTACATATTACATAGAGTTTGGGGACTCACAAGAAGCAAAAATGCCTTTTTTTTTCTTTCTTTTTTTTTTTTTTTTAATTGTAGCAGCACGCTTATGTGGAACAAGTTGACATATGCTTACTTTTATTCTTTAATATATTCCAGATGCCAAAATGCAAGTCAATAGTGCCTTTCATTCGGCCCATGATGTCACCATCTTGGGTTATTTGTTTAAGAAAACCACCTCAAACCACAGAGGACTCTTTTTTTTTTCACAAGCTGTTTGGTACTGAGATGTTAATGGTCTTCATGTGTAAAATCTGTAAGTTCCCCTTTAAAACGGTGCTTCACGGGAAGTGCCGAAAGGGCTGGTGGAACTATTATATTTAGCATCGCCCTTGTCAATTACCCTGTCGCCCCCTTTGGACTTCACTTTTGTCTGAACTCAACAACAAACAAAGCAAGAAGAAGTGAAAAAAAAACCCCCAAACAAACAAAAAAAAACCCAATGGAAAAACATATTAAAGCCTTTCAGGAGCATCATCATAGTCAAAGTTTTGTTTTTTTTTGTTTTTTTGTGTGTGCCGGACTATTTTAAAGTCTCTCTTAAAAGCAAATCAAAGTGTTTCTAACATTCCACTTCAACACCTTGGTCCCATGTTTGAATTGTAAATTTGTTGGCACAGGGTGAAGTGGGAACTGCTGTTCAGGAATTAGCTATTCTGTTGGAAGGGCTGCCAGGGAGTGTGCGAGGGTCTTCCTCGGAGGGGTGCAACGCTGCCGCCGCCGCCGCCGCCGCCGCTGTCTCCTGCAATCCAGCCTGATCAATGGCTCGCTCTGCGTCGAGCCAACTCCCTGGCTGGCTGGCAAGGCAAAACAGGTAAAACAAAAAAAAACAAAAAAACAAAAACAACAAAAAAACAAACCAGATGCACCCCACCCTTCCCCTCACAAACATTAATATAAGATCAAAGGTTTGAGGCCTACGTGTCGGGAATTCTCATCTTCGTCGCATCCAGCGGTTTACAGTTCTGCGGGTGTGTTTTTTACGCTCCGGCGTGTCCACAGTCCGCCGACGTGAGATCTATGTGGCCGTCTTGACTGCACATGGCTCACTCCGATTGGCTGAGGCACCTGCCAATCATCATCGGCCGGCAGCGAGCCGAGCAAAGCGGCGGTGACTATCGGCCTACGACTGTTAGTATGTCATGTCATCTGGGTAGCTCTTGGATTCGTTGCATAATTCCCCATAGTAACAAATTTACGTTTGAAGTCGAGCAATTGTAGCTGCCACGTCGCAAAATGGCGGTCTGTCCGAATGTATCAGAATCAGAAATACTTTGTTCGTCCTGGAGGAAATTGTGTGCTCACAGCTGCTCCGTGCTAGCGTAAGATGTAAAGTTACAAGGGAGGAAGTACCAAAATATCACAAAATATTACAAAAAAATTACAAGACAGTAGAAGTAGGCCCAATCTGAAAAACCATGCCTCTTTTTGCCAAATCAATAGAAAATATAGTAAGTGAAATGCAAAGTAGCCCTTTAAAACACAGCAACATCAGACACAGATGTTAAAAATAAACCTTTTACAACAGCTATGCACCGGGGCCCAATATATATGCACGTATTTCACCAAATATAAATGCATTCCAATGATTAAATTACGCAATATCTTCCATTGTGTCAACATTGCTGAATGAATAACACTATTCGCCTTATCTCTCTGCCGGTGTTTTTCTGAGGATTAAAGTGTAGAGCTGTGAGTTGTGATTATTCTGTGATGGTACAATCAGGTCTGACAGCAAGAAGAGCAAAAGCTGAGAAAACCCATATCAATATGCTAATATTCAATACTAATATAGTTAGTTTTATTTACAGAATTCATTGACAAAAAGAAAAGAGCAATTTTGAAAATAACACAATTCCCATATACGAGTGAAAGGGAGCAGAAAGAAAAATAATCTTATTAATTCTACCCCTTTGTCACAGTAAATAATTTACAACCAGCATCAATACATATCTAACAAAACCAAAACAAAAAATGTATAAAGCAATGAAATAGTACAATCGCAACCTCTCTCACTCCTGACTTGGCTACCAACTTGCAATTCAATTTACCTCACTCATAGCTCACATACGTACATACTGTGTACTATACGCGAGTATGCATGAGCACGTGTTTTTTTTTTTGTTTTTTTTTTAACCCGTCATCAGAAGTGACAACTTAACTCACGCAGTTCATTATATTTCCTTATCCTTTAAATGTAACGTTCCACCAGCTTAGTCCCGAATCTGGGCTTGTTAAAGATCAACCAACCAATGGATTACCGCTCCTCTAAGCTCGTTCGGTGTTATATTTCCTTCCAAATGATATGGAGCTGTGCTTAAACTGCTGGGAAGACGGACCAGCCAGCTGAGCTTGCCACACGCGGGCTCCACCGCAAGCAAAGCAGAACAAACGATTGGATAAATAAGAGCGCGGCTAGCATGCTTAAATGTTCGCGCGGGCAGGCGACCCCTGCACTCTCCCGGGGTTTGGGGCGGGGGGCAAAAATCGGGCAGCGAGGGAGGACAAGAGCCGCGGAGATGAAGGTTGGTGTCAGCGGGGCGGTGGAGAGAGCAACGGATGGAAGGTAAACTAGCATGAAACTGCCTTCCGTCACGGATTACCAAGGCAGCGCTTTCCATTACCTGCCTTAACGAGATATTTATGGCGACGGGAGGTGTTGGAGAGGCGTGAGACACATGCAGCCCATTTGCCTCAGAGACCCAAAGCCCGTATGTGTGTGTGTGTGGGAAGGAGAGAGAGTAAATGGTGCAGACAGAAAGTGAATTTTGTCGGGAAATGGCTGTTGCAATATGCTATATTATTGTCTATTTCACAGTTGCATGAGTTTGCTGACTGGATTGTTTGAGGGTGTTTTTCAGCGAGGACATGCCTGCGTTGAAGAATGCAGGTCGCGTGTTGACTTGATAGTCTACGCCTACAGTGGGTGCGCGGGGGCCCGCGCGGGGGCCCGCGCGCCTGCTGCGGCCCACGCCCTTAGCTTGCGCCTTCCGAGTCTTCCAGGTCATAGGTCGTCTATGTAAGGGGGCTGCGAAGCCTCATCCCGCAGATGATCGATCTCACGTTTTACATACCAAACAGCCTCATGTCACTTGTGGGACATGATTATGATCCACAGTCCAATGCAATATCCTCCTGAGACCAGGGGGGAGGGGATTGGGGATATATTTCAATTTAATTTTTTTTTTTTTTTTTGCAATTTCCTGCCTCTTTGGCGCTAAAACAACAACTCACAATTTGGAATTCCATCAAATATTTTGATATTTTGAAATTTTATAGCATGTCCTCTGTAGTGGAAAAACCCAAACACTTTTACTGTACAAGTCAAAAGTGGCGGACGAGAAAACGGGAGCGTCAATCCATTTTCTAATAAAACTCTCTAAATTAAACTGAACATTTTGGCCTGAATCTTTTGTTGAACTGCTGGACGGAGTCTCGTAAACAAGGCCGCCTTTTGTTTTCCTGCCGTCTCCGTTTTGTCTCAGTATGAAAACCAAGTTCCCCCTCATACCACCCAAACACATGACATATCGTTGGAAAGGCCAGGGTGGCCTCTATCGAGCACATCAGGACCTAGTTTATCCTTGCCGCCGCCACCAAGTGCTTTGCTCATGGGGGATTTGTGGGGTCTCTGTAAATTACGTACGGTCTCAACCTGCTCTTCTTGTAAAGTGTCATGAGATAACGTTTGCTGTGATTCGGTGCTACATAAATAAAATTGACATGGCTTGACTGAGTGGCTCAAATGAGTCAAAAGAAATAGTCAAAAAAACCAATGCCCACTATTGAGGACATAACTGAAGAGGCCGGGTCTCAGGAGGACATGTCTTTTTAACACATGTGACCAAAATATTGGTCAAATGCCTCCATGAGTGGTCTTTACAGACATAATAGAAACCACAAGCATTAAATCGCTTGCACTTTTGCCTTGTTTTGACACTAATACATTCATAGTCCAACTGTCTTAAGTCTCGTCTCATCTTCCTCAGCTTATCCGGGTCGCGGGGGCAGCGGCGGCCTGCGGTCCGATCCACATTGGACCAGACCCATATGGTTCCTCCTGCAGGTGGTGGGCCCGCTGCCCCTATGTGTCTTTATGGACCATTCTTTGTCTGACCCCCTCACCCAGGACCAATTTGCCATGGGAGACCCTACCAGGGGCTGCTGTCCCCGACAACATAGCCCCTGGGATCATTGGGACATTCAAACCTCTCCACCACAATGAGGTGGTGGCCCACGCAGGGGGTCTTAATTAAGTATTTTCAATAATGCTGCATCAACATGTGTCTCCGTAAACTGACATGGCGTGATTTCAGGGAGGCGTTATTAAACAAAAACACACAAAAAAAACAAACCTAGCATTAGCAGCTAACCTTGGCCTTGCACTATTCCGCTACTGGGACCTGCACACACTCCGTAAATGCATAGCTGGGTTAGTATGAGGTGAAGACGTAAATGAGATGTTGAGATGTCACACAGCCTATCGCACATGGCTGGCTGGCGTTTCCCTCAGCGTGGAAGTTTCCAGGCAGGTAATGTCGAGCTAACAATAGCGGGTTGGGACTAATTAATCCAGAGGAGGAGTTTACTTAGAAAAAAATCTGCTCCTCACAGCTGAAACCATCACTAATTCCCTGATTTTTAATTATTTTTTTTAAACAATATCATCTGTCTTCTGATCCATGATCATCCTGGCTTCTCCTCCATATTTTCTTGCCGAACTCCGAGCGGGGCTGCAATCGTTTTGTTTTTTTTTTTTTTTTTTGAGTGGGCCGGTCGTGAGAACCGCAGTAATCAAGATGCTCGACACCTCCAAGATCAAAACAACCATGTCCTCCCTTTCTTTTCATCAGCCGCACGTCTTCCAAGTGGTTTTTAGTGTTTATGTGTGTGTGTGTGTGTGTGTGTGTGTGTGCGTGCATGTGCGCGTGATCCTCCAATCAATGGAGGCTGCGGACGGCGCAGCGCCCCACGCTCGGAGGCAGCCATCTGTCAGCTGACGCTCGGTCGCCACAGCAATCAGAAA
>CAAKHG010020918.1:9860-21825 GCA_901007715.1 Dactylopterus volitans
CCATCCGCTGGGTGGTGCTGTGGTGTGTGAAAAAATTTGGAACAGGATATGTGTGTCTTGTGTGTGTGTGTGTGTGTGTGTGTGTGTGTGTGTGTGTGTGTGTGTGTGTGTGTGTGTGTGTGTTAGTGTTTTGTGTGTGTGTGTGTGTGTGTGTGTGTGTGTGTGTGTGTGTGTGTGTGTGTGTGTGTGTCTATATTAATGTGTGTGAGATTGGAATTGTGAACTAACCCCGAATGAGCAGAATGGTTGGTGACATGCTGTTTGATGGGATTTTTATTTTGAAACACGCTGTGTATCTTGGTAGAACCGAGCCGCTGTCGTTAGAAATAAGTATTTCCTATCATCTCTCTCAAAATGGCGGCCGTGAGCTGAAGGCGAGCCGGCGCTGTGCTTCCTTTTATCGGACGGAGGAGTCGCGTGAAGCGCTTCGGCATCCACGCCACCGCTGTGCTGCTTTCTTCTTCTGATCGTTTTTTGCGTCGCGGGTCAAGTCCGGGACTGTTTGTGCTACAGAAACCGCTAAAGTTTCAAACCACATGGCTGATTGAGTAGCCGACCGCATTTGTTCGACATTTGTTCTTTATATTATACTTTTTGGAAATATTGAGCTTTTTTCATAAAAAATGTCCAGTAGGAATGAATGAAGAGACTCAAAATCCTTAGAAACGCAGCCCCACGTTGACAGCGAACTCCTTCGCCAAACTTTGACCAGAAAAATTCCATTTAAATTTCTAAATGTTGACAAGGTTTTTGGCAACTGAGTTGGCATTTCCTCACGGATATCTCTGGCAGTTTTTGAAATGTCACGTTCACGCTTGTTTTTGGTGTTTATCACGGGCGTGTGAGCTAGAGTGGTGACATCACAGCTTACAGTGTAGGCGACGTTTCACAACTCACCATTTTCAGTACAAATGTACAAAAATTTGTGCCGATTCACAAAATGTGGCCGTCTGAACCAAGCGACCTACAGATTTTGTTCCAGAACTCTCCAAGTGCCCAGAGGAGCCCCCCAAATCTCACTGAGATCCTCCAGCGTGCAGGAAGCCCTCCTGAGGACCTGAGGCTGCAGCCTCCTCCTCCATCCTGTGGAGGTGCTGGGGGGCAGGAGGATGAGGGCAGGCTGCCTCACTCATGGACAAGGTCTCCCAGCCTCTGGGTGGAGCTGCAGGAGCCCTGGAAGCTCCATCAGAGACGCCGCGTGATGGAGAGGCAGCGCCGGGCCTCCTGCCCTCTAGAGAGCAGGAGGCCCGACTCCACAGGCAGGTCTGCTGCCAGTACACCCACAACTACAACTACAACTACAAATGTGCAGCATCCTGCATCGTGTGCCAGAACCTCCCGCTTACCAACTGCACTAGTTTCTTATCCATACCTGCATTTGCACCCCCCGACTGAGGGGAAACGTCCTCCAGCTGCAATTCAAAACCTGATCAAGACATGTCGAAGCTGAACAGACGTCTGTTGTCTCGTGAAGCATATAAAGTTTTCACTGAGAGGGTTTGAGGATTCTAGCCGTTCATTCAATTGTAAAAAAAAAATAAAATAATAAGCTTAATATTTTAAAATAAAAGAGTTGTAAAAAAATGGAATAAAAGCATAAATGTGTTTACAGAGACCAACACAGTCACAGTCAAATGTTTTTTTGTTGCTGAGGGTAAGCAGGAGCAGCTAGCCTGCAAATAAATAAACTAGATTTAGATAAACTTTATTCTTCTATTGCACATTTTAAACATCTTTACAAGTTGATAAACACAGGCAATTAAGCAGGAACTGTTGGAACTCTGGTCACCATGGCAGCAGGTTTCTTGGAGGCCCACTTAGCTTAGAACTCCTTTGATATTTTTCTTTTTCTCCACCAACTTGCCTGTCGACATGCTGGCGGTCGCGGCCGAGCCTGTGAGACAGACACCTGTCTGGGGTTCAAGAATCACCTCCGCCTGATATCAGGCCCCCAAAGTCTGCAAAGGCCAAAATCCCACAAGTTCGGTCCAGTTGCGGACCTTCTTTCATACGACGTTACCAGTTAAGACATCAGCTGGCCCCTTAAGAACACTTGATCAGGCTCCTACAGGTTCTGCGTCCGCTGATGAACTGCGAATGACGTTTCACAGCGACCCACAAGGGGAAGAGAACAGCAGCTTTTTCTAGTCGGACTAAAGGAAGGAAAATCCATCAGGGTGGCGGGCTTAAAGAGAATCACCGGAGTTCTGACAGCCGTCTGCAAGAAGATGGGCTTTGGCCTTGCTTGCCGATGGTGGCGGGAGCATCCTACTTCAAACCAGCTCTACAGAAAGAGAAAGTGCACGCTGAGTGTCAGTGGGAAACACCAAAAATGTGGTGATGAAGGTGAAGGGAGAGAGTAAAAGTGGCATCAGAGAAGTCTGATAAAGAGACTTCTGGAAGCGAGACTCAGGGCTGAAGCACAAAGGAGGCCGGTGGGCTTCAGCCGCTGGAGTTCTGCTTCTCACTTCCCTGTGGAGACACTCCACCAGCTGCTTGGGGGCCACAATCACACACTCGGCTCAAGTGGAGTCGCACATCGGAAAACTGGTGCAAACATTTTCAATTGACCCGCTTCCCTTCCCACGATGCCCCCTCAGGAAATCAACAGCGCCCTTCCTAAACGCCGTTGGCCACAAGTAGTCCGGACAATCACTATTTGATACCACCGAAAGAATTGAAATGACATTTTACATTAAAAAAAACAAACAACAACCCACAAACAATACGTAAAATACATAGCGCCACTACTCATGCAGCCCAGCACTTTTTACCTCGTGACCTTTAGAACGCCTCGATATTCGGATCGACGTGACATTTGATGTCAGAGTCGCAATCCTCGGGCTTGATGAAGGAGCAGATGCAGCTGTCTGTTGCCATCGTGTGTTCCCGGAAGGAGGAGACCACGTCTTTGTAGAGCACCGGTTCCTCTAACCTCATGCCAAGCAGCAGTTTTTCCGCAGAGCCCCACTTGTTGCAGAGGTCCTTAAAAACGGCCTTGTCGAGTTTCACGTATTTGTCTTGGGTGATGGTGAAAAAATCAATGTCCTCCACCTCAGGCCAGGTGTTCCTAAACAGATGGGCGCTGCCGTTTTTTTCCAGCTCCCCGCCGCTGTTGATTTTTGCTTTTCTCACCGTCCGAGTCACCAGCTTTTCAATGAGTATCTGGTAACTCATTTTATTTTCTTCGGGGTGTTTCGTCTGTGTTTCCTCCGTCTTCACCTCTTCAGTCTCCACAGGCGGCATCTGTGTGTCGTGTGTCTGCGGTGAGGCATGAGGGCCCAGCAGAGCGTTGGTCAGCTTTGAGCTGCACTTGTCGGCCTCTGTGGTGTGCCACCACTTACACAGTGTCTGGAAGCACCTGACTTTCCACAGTATCTCTTTGAAAATGTTGGCGTGTGATGTCATGCTTACGTCCGTCTTCGGGCTTGTCGCCCCCTCGCTGATGTAATCATAGAGAAGGTCGCTGAGTTGTTTTGTACACTCCGGATCTCCATTTAAAACCTTGTCCAGTTTCTCGGATATGAGGGTGTCTCCGTCCTCGGGGACAAAGAGAGACTTGGTGATGCTCGCCACCGACTCCGCCGACGCCCTGCTCGGCACCGGCGAGGCGAGTGCAGCCTCGGGCGAGTCTGATGGACACTTGAACATCCTTCTCAGTTTTTCCGCCATGCGGACGAACAGCGCTCTGGCGCGATGCATGGTGAGAAACGTCTTGATCTGACTGTGAAGTTTGGGTTCATCGCTCGCATGGCGGGACCCTTCCAACCTCTCTTCCTCGTGAAATAACCACTCGAGGTCGCCTGGTGACAGCTCATATCCAAAGTCTGTCACGTCATCCAGCAGCGGCTCGGTGATGTCGCTCACGCCCTTCATAATGACGTCCTGGGCAGCCTCGTGGGTGGTGCCAGCGCCGCTGCCCTGGGACCAGGTCCTCTCTGTGTGCGAGTCCTCCTTGGAGGCCGTCTCCCTCCCGTCTTGCTTCTTGTCCTTCTCGGGTGCACACAGGTTTTTCATGCATCTATTCAGCATGTTGCAGAGGTTCTTCAGCATACCCTTGAGCCTGCCGGGCGGAGTGATGTGCTGCAGTTGGGGCACATCGCTGGTGGTTTCAGATTTGAGGCTTTCGATGACATCCTTTGATATCTGGTGCTTCAAATGTTCCGCCTCTTCTGTAGGTATGGACTCCTCGTCGATGTGCAAATAATGAGCAAACGACTGGGAAAGGTGTTTACCCAGACTGACTTTCACATCCTCCTCAGAAATGACATTTGGGATCTTTGGAAAAATGACCAGAAACGCGTCAGTCACACATGACACGATGTCCACAAGCAGCTCCAGCACCAGAGTCGTGGTGGTGTCGGTGAGGTTGCCCGACGCCAGCTGATGCCACTGCTCTGCTGTCAGTGATTCAAAGAAGGACTGAATCACTGGTTGAATGGTCTCTATTTTGACCTTCTCGATGTCCATGCTGACCGCTGAGGTCTGTAAAGTCGGTTGCTTCCCATCCATGATTAATCTCTGTAATTCCCAATTATATCGGAATGTATCCTGTCCACTGATTGGTGTGAAACTGGATGCTATTCATGTGATCCGCACTGGTTTGCACCTCCTCATATGTCAGTAGCTATGATTTATGGATTCTCTTGTTGCCATACAAAACCCTGATCTCACATGAAAGGTGGATGTAAGTATCAAAGCATCAAAGGGTTTAAAGCCGCCGTTTGTCAGAAGTCGCCCGGCTGGCACAAATCAAAAGGTAGTTGAAGATACATACAAAGACGGCAAACCCAAAGGTCCTCAAGGTGTACAGAGACCAACTGCACACAAAGCAAGTCTGGAGATAATCTACAAACAGGTTCAAAGGGTCTTTCTTAAAGAGCTTTCTGATGCAGTAGACTGATTCTGAACATCTAATCGGAGGGAGATTATTCAAGACTCTGAGTTCTAAGACTGCAAAAGAGCAGTGCCTTCAGTTTTCAGTGTCATACAGGGGTATCGAAATGAGGTTCTGATTGGATGATCTCAGAAGACAGCTGGCAATATGAAAAATGGAAAGTAAATGTAAAAAAAAAAACAACTGTATAAAAACCATCTATAAATGACTCTAAGTCGTCTGCATTCAGTGCCATCATTTAGTTTGCTCCTAATTCTCCAGATGCTCTTCCAGTGTGGGAGATCCCCCCAACCCCCAGTTCTCCTAGAACCTTCTCTATGAGCAGCTGAAATGAAGCACCGGCGTTCCTCAGACCAGTGGCCGTGCCGTTAAACTGGTGTTGTGATGGCAGTCCTGGCTTTGCTCTCCTGTCACACTGCCGTCTGCCAATACCTGGATTTTAAATCAAGGGCACAGAAGATGACTGCCCCATGCTTGATGTCTAGAAGGTCATGAATGTATGGCATGAGGGAGGTGTACTGACAGGTGCTGGTGTTAAAGGGTCAGGAGAGAACACAAAGTCTTGGAGTCTTATCAGCCTTTGTAACTCAGCCCGAAGGGATGCCCCAGGAGACACTTGGTATACTTTAGGGCAAACAGGAAGCTCACATGTTGTGAAGACCATATGCTCCTCAACAGTGGTGTTCCCCCTCTCCCTGAGCACACGTTTGGCTAGTCCTAGTCCTGCGAGAGCTCCTGGACCTCTGGAGGTCGATCAGCAAAGGGAACTGTACCTACTGGAGAAGTCCATGTGAGTCTTTAGAGCCAGATGGTGGGAGAGACAGTGACACTGGCAGGGTGAGTACCACTGGCTTATCCCCGTGTCTTTTCAGGAGGTTGATAAAGGAAAGAAGACAAATTTTAGCCCCGAGGCCTGTTTCCCCCATAGGTGTGGTCTCCTCTGGTTAATAAAGGTGGAGATTTTGCTGAGAAAGCCTGAGCCTTGAATGATGGAGAAGCTCCGTCATCATAAGCTGTGAGACAGGCCTCCAGCAAACACGTGATGTCACGCCAACAGGAGAGCGACACCACTTCCCCTAAAGCGCCATGGAACCCTTTCCTATGAGCGTTGGCGAGGCTCCAGATTTCACCCTCCCATGTCACCTCCGGTTTACGGCTGACGCACAAGAGCAAATGTGCATCCACGTGCAAATATAGGAAGGGGACATGTAGGAGACTTCATGGCGCTTTCTTGAACTATGGTCACCACATCAGCAGGTTTCCTTGAGGCCCACTTTGTCCTCCGGTGATCCACTTGGGCTCAGTGCTCCACTGATGCTGTGCAAGCTTGGTGCACCAGTGTGTCTCATCTCCATGTGGTTGGTCAACAGGACAGCTGGCTCCTGCCAGCTGTCCTGCTATCAGTGTCCTGAGGTTTGCCTCAAGGGTTTTAACTTTCTCAGAGTCTCTCTAGTTCTGCATTGTTGGAAGTGAGATCAAGGAGAGTTAGGAAGGAGGAAGTGCCCCCCCAACACCCCCCCCCCCCAATCCCTCACAAATCTGGGTCATACAGATAAAACAAACTAATCAAGGATGTTACTTCTTCCACAAGATTTCTTCTCATGTCCCATGCATCTTTTTTTCTCTTCCTGGTGCTCCTCATGTGCCTCCAGCCCTGAGGAGGGAGTGGACACCCGCCCATGTCTGCCCATGTTTTGTCATATTTGACTTCATAACTGTCTCAAACTGGATCAGGAGGCACCGCCAGGTCAGATGAGGGTAGAGGCATGGTGCCGGTGACTTGACTCAACACACATTAATGTCGCTGTTGTCCTTGAAAGTCAAACTTTGACTCACTTTAATAAAGCGTTCAGAGTCATATTTGCTTTGACACAGCATACTCGATTACATCCGTATTCCTCCCTGCACAGGACACCAGGTGTAATACACAAGACTTTGGCAAAATGAATGTTTGTCAGACACAAGGATTCTTTTGGAAAGAGATCGTACACAAAGGAAACCGGAAAGCATCAATAAAACCGTCAGCAGAAGCCAGAATTAATGACAATATTTCCCAGGTTATCAAATACAAAGTTACATAAAGGCAACTTTAATGTTGATGATAACCCTCTATGAAATGAAAGCCACTCCACAACACTGATGTATTTTTTTTTTTTTTGCATAAAACATAAAAGCCATTAAGCAAATACAAAGAAAGGAAATCCAAGTTGAGTGAAAAGAGCACACACACATTTTTCGGCAGATCGACAAAGTCTTGTTTACACACTTCTGTTGTCGCCCCGCAACATTTCTCACTGTCTCATGTAGTCGCAATGTTTTAGGGTCGTTTCTGGAATGTCAGATCGTATCCTTGGGAAAGCAAAATACTTTAGCGCTCTTAATGCTAATTGCCCAAACATCTTTTATAGCAGCGTCACCCACATCTGCTTCGAGACGTACTCGCGGTCCTTACCCTGCTGCGTGAGGAGGAGGAGTTATTCAGGTCATCTGACGGGGGACCCAGATCCTGCAGTGTTTCCGTCAGTCCCTTTTCAGGTCATCTTGGCTGTTGGAGAGTTTTAGTTTTAGTTCTCTTTCGCAGCTGTCTGGGTTTGTGGCCTTGTTAGGGTTCGGGTTCGGGTTCGGGTGGAGCCCTCTCCTCTTTCCCACTGCTTGGGGTCCGTGGCCGAGTGAAACTATGCCGACACACTAAATGCACGCACATTCACTTCCTGCCAGAGGATTTTGGTTTCAGGCACTGTCATTTTATGTAGAAGTTTGGGGAGATCATCCATGGACACGGTGGGCGGAGCTTCCAGTCGCTCGACTTAAGGAACAAAGCTGAGTAAGTCGTAAAACTATCAAAAATATAGCCGGTTATGTAGTCAGGTACATGGCAGCAGCTCGGCGGGGCGTCTCTCCACAGGTCATTCACACTATTTACAATACGTGTACAGTCTCAAACTCAGGAATCGCCATCGATGCAAGCTGCAGTACGTCAAACTCGTGCCGCACGTATAAATATCCGCTTCCCCGTCTGTCCATGAATCCTCCATCCGGCAAGCAATGCCACTTCTCAAATAAAAAAAAAAAAAAAAAAAAACCCTCATGCATGTCACTTTTTATTTAACTAAACAAAGCCTAACAACCACACAACTTCATACCAGTGAAAGAAATGAAATGGCATTCTGACTGAAAATACACTCATGTTCCGCCCAGCACACGTTACCTTGTGACCTTCATAGTGCCGAAATATTCAGCCAAACAACACATTTGCTGCGGCAGCGTCACAACCTGCAGGCTTGATGAAGCAGCAAATGCGGTTTTTTGTCGTCGTCGCGTGTTCTCTGAAAGACGAGGCTACGTCGCTGTAAAGTGCCGGTTCCTCTAATCTCATCGCCAGCAGCAGTTTTTCCGCAGAGCCCCATTTGTTGCAGAGGTCCTTAAAAACGGCCTTGTCGAGTTTCACATATTTGTCTGGGCTGATGGTGAAAAAATCAATGTCCTCCACGTCGGGCCACGTGTTCCTAAACAGATGGGCGCTGCCGTTATTCTCCAGCTCCCCGCCGCTGTTGATTTTTGCTTTTTTCACTGTCCGAGTCACCAGCTTTTCAAGTACTATTTGGTAACTCATTTTATTTTCTTCTTGGTACCTGATTTGCGTCTCCTCGGTTCCCATCTCTTCATCCTCCAGATGCGGGATCTCCGTGTCGTCTCTTTGTGCCGATGGATAAGGGTCTATCAGAGCAAGCGTTAGCTTCGAGCTGCACTTGTCGGCCTCTGTTGTGTGCCACCATTTAAACAGCGTCAGGAAGCACTTCACTTTCCCCGATATCTCTCTGAAAATGTTCCGTTGCGATGTCCTGGTTACCTCAAGAGGCTCTGGGACCGCCGCCGCCTCGCTGACGTAATCGTAGAGAAGATCGCTAAGTTGTTTTGTACACTCCGGATCTCCATTTAACACCTTATCCAGCTTCTCAGATATCAGGGTGTCTCCATCCTCGGGGACAAAGAGAGACCTGGTGTTGCTAACGGTGGACACCAACGACGCCCTGCTTGCCATAGACACGTCCGACGTAGGCTCAGGTATGTCTGTTACACAGGTGAACATCTTTTTCAATTTTTCCGCCATGCGGACCAGCAGCGCTCTGGCCCGATGCATCGTGAGAAACGTCTTGATTCGGTTTTTGAGTTTCGGTTTGGGACTTGTGGGATGAGTCCCTTTCAAACTCTTTTCCTCTTGAAATAACCACTCCACGTCCACCACGGGCAGCTCAAATCCACGGCCTGTCATGTCAGCCAATAGGGGCTCAGTGATGTCTGTCACACCCTTCCTAATGACGTCCTGGGCGGCCTCATCGGCGGCGACAATATAGTCGTCTTGTGAGGCCATCTTGTCCTGTTGGAAGTCCTGCTGGAAGTCGGGCTGGAAGGCAGCCTTACTGCGATACTGTTTCTTATCAGGTGCACATAGGTTCCGCATGCATCTTTTCAACATGTGGCACAGGTTTTTAAGCATATTCTTCAGTCTGCCGGGCGGAGTGATATGATGCCGCTGCGTCACCTTATTGGAGGTTTCATATTTTAGGCTTTCGATGACATCTTTTGATATCTGGTGCTTCAAATGCTCCGCCTCCTCTGTGGGTATGGACTCCTCGGGGATGTGCAAATAATGAGCAAACGCTTGAGACAGGTTGTCCCCCAGGCTGGCGTTCACATCCTCCTCCGAAATGATCTTCGGGATGAAGTGGAGAACCAGCATAAACGCGTCAGTCACACATGACACAATGTCCACGAGCAGCTCCAGCAGCAGAGTGGTGGTGGTGTCGGTGAGGCTGCCGGACGCCAGCTGCTTCCACTGTTCTGCCGTCAGTGATTCAAAGAAAGAGCGAATCACCGGCTTAATAGTGTCAATTTTGATCATCTCCATTTCCATGCTGACCATTGAGGTCTGTGAAGGTGGTGATTTCTTTGTCCAAACACGTTCTCTTTCTCTGGTCCTCAGTTGTTGTTGGAATGTATGCTATCAACTGGTTGTCCTTGTGCTAGGCTATTTGTGTGAACGGCACTGGTTTACACCTCCTGGTACTGCCAGTAAAAGCATCAAACAGTAACTAAGATTTTCGATAAGTTGGACGTCACCATACAAAATCTTAATCTCACATCAAAGGAGGATGTCAGTAACAAAGCATCACAGGGTTTAAAGCCGCTCTCTCTCAAAATGAGCCTGGATAGCACTTAAGCATGATAATCAACTTTCTTTATAAAGCACCTTTCTAAATTCAGGATACAAAGGGCTTTGCAACAACAACAAAGTGGAGAGCAGCATCTGTAAGTAATAGAAATAACGCGCGGCGACGCTGATGGAAAATCAAATGCCCCCCGGGAGATGCACTATCGGCACCTATCAAAACGTCACCGAAAATACATATACAGCAAAACATACAGCTTCTTAAGGACCACTGGGATGTATCACCGCACCGCGGTCTGAAACACGGAAGGAGGCAGAGCATTCCAGAGCAGAGCGGCTCCTTAGCTTTTCAATGATGTACGTTGTGTCGCCAGAGGATTCCGATTGGATGATCTAAAAGGACGGTCGCGCGCATGCAGGGTCGGTGGCAAAGCGGTGTAACCAGGGCTTCGGCTGCGCACTGCCTCAAAACCAATTCTAGTGTAACATCAGTCTTGAGCTGCGCTGGCGGCTGGTGCGGCGAGGCTGCGGGTGCAGTCTGAGGTCTCGGTGTGTTCGTCCAGGAGTTCTGCTGCTGCATTTTGAGCTAACAATGAAATAAGAATGGTCAACTGTGTAAAACAAGGCTTCAAAAAATGATAAATGAATCAAAGTCCACGGCATATTATGCTATCATTTAGTTCATTTAGTTTAGTCCTCGACAGTTACGTCATTTATGCTGACTCAGTAGATATTTCCCCTCAATTCTCCGTCTTCAGCAGCTGAAAGGAGGTACCGGCGTTCTTCAGACCAGCGGCCATGCGGATAAAGAGTCCCGGCTTTGCTCTCTTCCAACATTGTTGTTTGCCAACACCGGGATTCTAGCTTTTAGCATTTGCTCCACGTGGTCTGCAGTGATCTGGCACTGAAAGCGAGGCCTTTGGTAGCTTTATAGCCAACGGGATCCTCACCTTTTGTGAAGATCTTGTGCTCCTCAACAGTTGTATTCCCCGTGTACTCTGAGCACACCTTTGGCCTATAATGCAAACACTCCTGGACCACTGGAGGTCACTCAGGGAGCCTCGGAGCTGCTCTCACTGCAGAGAAAAAAATCATCTTTACAGGCAGATGATGGCAGAGTCAGAATGAGACAGACTCTGATGTGATGCCGTTGGCTTGCACCCATGTCCACTCACAAGGTTGACAAAGGAAAGATGAGACGTTTCGATGCGGAAAAGTCAAACCTGGACGGATGGGGCAGCCTCGGTCGCCATCAGCCGTGACATACATCTCCATGCCAACACATGTCGCCATGCCACCGGCGTAGCAAGGTACTTTCCCTGAGGCATGGAGGATCTTCTCATCAGCAATGGGAAAGCTTTGGTTCTCGCTTGGGGTCAATGGTCCACACTCCCCTTCCGCTCCCAAGATGTGACTCAGACACATAAGAGAATATGTCCATTTGTTGTCAAAGGAGGTAAGACACCGCCTCCCCCTCACTTAACAGGGACACGCAGGGGAACTGATTGGATTTTCTTTCCCCATCGAACTCTGGTCACCACATCAGGTTCCATCAGGTTCCATCAGGCTCTCTTTCTGGGAGGTTTTCTCAACACTTCTTTCCTTCGCCTTTTGTTGATCCAATTTGTCCCCACCCTCTTTTGATACAGTGAAATCTACCTCCACTGCCGTGCCTATATTCACAAGCTGAAGAATTTTCTTACCATGGATGACTTTTATGATATCGGACTTCCACCGAGGCACAAGGCTGAACTGGCAAAAATCCACAAACATTAACCAAACTGTCAGAAAATAATGTCTGACTGCGCACCGTGGTCCACCAACTAAAGTGTCTGCTAGCCCCTTAAGAGCTCTCGTGTCTAGTGATGTGCAAAACCATAAAGAATGTTTAACAGGAA
>CAAKHG010020919.1:0-26547 GCA_901007715.1 Dactylopterus volitans
ACAAAGCCGAGGGTTTATATTTGCCTCGAATATTTCACGTGTTTCCTCCTGCGGCGTGCAGAGAGGGGCTTCGAGGAATCTGTGCTTCTTTTTTTTTTGTGTTTTTTATCGGCCGCCGCTCGGCGTTTTGCGTGCCCGCTGCGAGGGACCTGACCGTAGTTTGCGGTGCCTTTCGGCCGTCGCAGCGAAACGCGTGTCCGTCCACTTTATGTGAACCGGCAGGGAACCCAACCACCGGGATGCCAGCTAAAACAAATCGACACCTCTCTCAAAGAGAATTCAATGAAAACTGAAAACATCGTGATTCTCATGTAGGGAGGACTTTTTTTTTTTTTTTTTGCAAAGTGTGAATGCCCACATGGAAGGCCAACCTCGCGGGTAAAGTCCAGTTTGTGTTGGAGGACTCCTCATTTTTGGAGTCGTGGGGCTTAAATCCTGCATGGAACTTATTACCATATTATTAACATACTATTTTACGACTTCACTGGCTTGCTACTTCGCTTTAGCTCGTGTAACGTCACACCCTGCGTTAAAAGTGCATTTTGGCTGCCAATCTGTAAGAAAGTCTTTGGAAAAAAAGTTCGCCGACTATGGACGGCTGGGTGCAAATAGCGTCAGCTTTAGTTTAATCTAGGTGTACCTAATAAATTGCCAAGTGAGTGCATATTAACCGCATGCGTGTGTGTGCGTGTGTTTCCCAACTGTGGCAGGTTCTGAATCAGACGTCGAGGCTGGAGATCCAGCTGCTGGAAAATTCCCTCTCCACAAACAAGTTGGAGAAGCAGTTAATGGTCCAGACCAATGAGATCAGCAAGCTCCATGACAAGAACAGGTAAACACACAACAGTTCAAGCAAACAGAAGCGCGCGGGCTGGCTGCCGTTCACGCCGCAGCCAATCGGACCGAGAAGTTAAATAAAATTTTTTAAAAAATGGCGCACGGACAAAAGAATATACTTTTTTTTTTTTCTCCTTCCACTTTTGGCAGCTGCAGCCTCCCTACCACCAGTTCCCATTGACTACCACACGGCTTATCCATTTTCCCAAGCAACATCCAGTTGTGCAAACAACTGCGTAGCCGTAAGCTCAAATTCTCAGCGAAAAACAGCTGTGCGAGGCTGCGCTTTTTTTTTTTATTCGAAAAATTAAAAGAACTGAAATGTGGCTTTTGGATACATTTTCGGGTCCGTAAATCTCGCTCTTTACAATGATCGCTCCTTGGGGGGATTTTTTTTTTTTTTTTTTTTCCGAGATGATGTAGTGCTTGAAAGCGTTTCGGGCCACATCTCCCGGCGCAGACGGAGGTGCATCCATCGAGACCGCTCGCAATCACTTTTCGCGAAAATGAGCAACGTTTTTGGAAGCCTCGTCTCTGGTGACTCCGACTTTCAAGCCGCTCTCGAGGCTTATGAGATAGATTACTCGCAGCGATCTCACTCAACTTGAGCAATATCGACGTTATTCCATGTCGGCCTTTATTTTCCCTTTCCCCTTATCTATCATACAGGGGAAGACATGATTGGTTAATGAACTTGATGTCAGTCATCTGTCGGGTATTAAGACTGGATAAAGTTAAATCTCACATGAGGGTTGATTCATTTATCTCGCATGAATCACCAAAGAGCAAGATGAGGCGTATGTTTATTTTTTAGGGTTGTTTTTTTTTTGCGAGGAACACATGGCAACCAAACATGCATACATCATCATTTGTATTCCTGTATGGAAAGTTCTCATATTTGCGTTCCCATATCACTCTTTGGGAAATAGCGGACGCAGCAACGGGGGCGCGTCACCAAATTTAGATTTTCATCGCTCGCCGCGCGGATCGCGAAATAAGAGCAGGAGGCAAATGTCAAACGTGCGAAAACTTTTATCCATTACGATTTAACCGGGCGACCCCCACACACCGCATAATGGCTAGGTGCTCATTACATAATCGGTAATTCGTGGATATTAACGTGACAAAAACATTATTCGACCCGGTTATATGCTGCGATAACAAATCTCATTCCTAAATCCCCTTGAACGACAGTAATATAAAACAAAAATCTCCCTCTTCCATAACAAACTTTTCGTGACCCTCTCTCTCCCTTCTCCCAGCCTGCTGGAGCAGAAGATGTTAGACATGGAGATGCGACACCACGACGAGCTGGAGACGCTGAAGCAGGAGAAGGGAAGTCTCCAGGCGCTGGTGGGGAGGCAGAGCGGCGTGATCAGGGAGCTGGAGGCCCAGCTGAGCCGGGCCACGGGGAACAGCACAGCCCTGCAGAGGCAGCAGCAGGAGATGATGGACACCGTCCACAACCTCCTCAACCTCTGCTCCAAAGACGGAGGTGGGTCGGCAGGGATCTTAAACGCGGCGGGGTTCGGGATAAACGTCCCCGGGGCGCCGTCCGCCACCAGCTACGCGGGATCGGAGAAGCCGCAGCCTAGCCGCAGTGTAGACAAACGCCTCGCCAGATCCATAAGTTCAGGAGAAACAGCGGGAAAGATTTCCATCAGGCGGCGTCTCGGAGGATGTTTAGCGAATGGAAGTGAAAAAGACGTCGCGTTAGATATTACATTAGCTGGAACATAATATGTGATTTGATTATGGCGATAATTTCGGGATGCAGTAGTTATTTGAGGAATTTTTATTCTTTTTTTTTTTTTTTTTTTCCCCCCCTTCCATTTCCTTACACTATCTTGGCTGAGCTGTCGAGCGTCTCCGGGATCAAACAAAACAATCCCGATCCCAAAAGGCGTCCAGGACTTGAGCGAAACTAAGCACGTGAGAAGAGTCAAAGGGGGGGGGGGGCCTTGTTCTGAGCCCTGGCGGAGATGGAGGGGGGGGGAGGTCTGGTTGCACTCGTTAGTTCAGCTGGGCATTTGCTATGATCGCTGCTAGGTTAGCAATGCTAACACAACGGCGATGTCCTCCGGTCTCCGGGCCACTTCCAAAACCACCAGGGTTGCTGACATGAGGGTTTGCGCGGACAGTCGCGGTCCCCGTAGGGCGAACCCTCGGGACTCTTTGCTCTTGCTCTACCGACGAAGTTGACGTTTTTGGGCTTCTACTGAAACGCCTCTGCAGCAGGAACTCTTAAAGAGCACCCATAACGACGTGGCAACATATACGTGCTGTTTTCAATATCAAATCGACTGGTATGTCAAATCCAAACTGACCTAAACTGGACTTTTTTTGCGGCGGCGGACTTGAACAGCGCAGCCGACGCGACCTCGTTCAAAAGAGGGGAAAAAAAAAAAACAGATGAAAACTGACACAACTGGAAAGACGCAGCGGCCCGACGCAAATGCGAGCGGTTCAGTTAACATCGCAGTCGAGTCGGAGGACGATGGCGCAACGTCAGCGGCGAGTGTTTGTTTTATGGGTTAAGTGGTGCTTGGTCTGAAAAAGCTGGAGAAACGCTGCTCTGCAAGTCTCGGACGCGCAGTCATGAACATCAGACGTGCAGACGCGGCGGCGGCCAAGTGCAGTTTTTGCCACCCTCATCTAGAATTTTTAATTTGTCCAATAGCGGTTTGGTTTTTGGATTCAAACGTTTGAGGGCTGAACGCAAGAGAAGTGCGTCCTGATCCTGTCGAATCGGAGGATCTCAGCTGATGGAAACTTTGTGGTACAACTTATCCCGGAATTTTTGGATTTTTTTCCTTTTTTTTTTTTTTTTAAATCGCAGCTATATTACATCCCGAACAGCATCGACCGCAAAGCCTGAGCGGAGCGGCGAGGCGGCTCGTGACGAAAATAAGAAAAAAAACCAAAAACGGCCCGGCTGTCTCATTCCGTCAGCACCATTTCATTTCGGCCTCTGCGGTCTGCGGAGCCGGTGGAATGAACGGAGGCCGCGGCGCAGCGCTGATTAGCGAGCTCAGGCGGGCTAAACTGCCGGCAAACGCCGTTGCCGCTGAGCACGTCCACCTCGTGCACGCGCGCTGGGCTGACCCGGCGTGCGGAGGGCCGCACTTGTCCGTCATCCGCTGGCCGGTTCAGAGGTCAGGATGGTGGGATCCTCCCCGCCCCCCGGCTCCAATCTGAGAAAGTGCCTACTGATCCTTGCCAGACCACCATGCACAAGGGGGGAAAGTTGGCGGACCAGCTCCTGGAGGCTCGAAGTGTGAGGCAGCTCTGGAACGGCTTGCTTCCTCTGGTCGGATGTTCCGGCCTTAATTTTTACGACCCCTCCGGCACTATGACAGCACCGTTCCGTGAACGTTAGCGCGCGTGCGAGGAGCACCGGGATGCGCCGGCCGTGAAATTCGGCATCATTGAGCGCAGCGTGAAGAAAGAAACACCGGGCTCTCACTGCGGCCCGGCGCGCTCCCGTAAACCAGCGCGAGGCTCGTTCCCGCAGGCTGTCGCCACTCGCCGCCTCGCCGAAACCGCGGATCAGGGGTGGCAGTTATGAAGTAATAGGCTTATTCTACTTTCTGCTCCTCCGGGTCTCCCTCGTGTTAACACAAGACCAGGGATTTCCCGCTCAGCTCCGCGTTTTTGACCCGCCAGCAATGCGACCTCCCTTCTTCAGGTCAAATGCAGCGAACTCATTTACCCCGTCTTCTCGGCCACTCGAGCGCTAAACCCTCTCGATCCCGACGCCGGCCTCGAATGTCATTGGTCGCAGCAGGTTTGAGATGCGAGCCCGTGGCTCGATCCCATTGGAGGGACCTTAGCGGCCTCATTTCCATATGTGGATTTCCTGCGGCGACGCTGGGGAGTCCCCAGGAACGCTCCGCGAGGTTTCCCGTGCGGGGACAGGAAGCGACGAGGACCAGAGCGGATGTGGGAGTCACGAGCTGGTGGCGGCCGCACATGATTCATGCGCGCCTTGTGTTTACCAAGCCGCCGGCTTTTGTGATTTTAACGCTCCGTGTAATAAAGGTCATGGGCGGTCTCCGCCCGCGCTCCATCTGTTTAGTCTGGATTTGTGCGTGTCGCATTTAATTACCACGAGTCTTTGGAGACCACTTTTTTTTCGGGGCCCGGAGAGCTGTTTCATCTCCACGTTCTTCAGGTCGGGATTTGAGTTTTGGCCTCACCGGCTCCCGACCTAACTAGCTCCGCGCTCTGTTTCCAGCAACATGTTTTGCCGCCGTGTAAGTTGCGTTCACTGTCAGTAGGGTCAGTGTAGAGGACCGTAACCCCGGGGGACCCCCATCGCCCCCCGCCACCCGCCCTTAGCCGTGATTGGTAGCAGTTCTAACTAGAAGTGATAGAAATGTAACGTGGGTGCCGCCGCCGTCGCTGCTGCTGCGTGGTTGGTCCTTCCTCTTCCATGGTGCCGTTGAAGGTTGAGACGGGTGTGCAGGTCAGAGGTCACCCCCCCCCACCGCCTTTCTCCGCCCCAGCCTGAATAAGTCAAACTGTAATAGCTCCTCGGGGAGGCCGCGTCCAGAGGAGGTGAAGGAATGGGCAGATCCCGCCGATCACCCCGACGCTCCGGCCCCGTTTGTCAGCCGCGCTTAAAGCGGGGAAGAAGAAGCGCTCCCTTTTCCGGCCCCCCCCCCCGTTCGGAGCTTTTGTTTGCTCGAGAAACAGACGAGTATTTTTCATCCGCCGTGGGGTTAGCATTTCATGCCACCGAGTGGCGTCCTCTCGCGTCGCTCTTGTTTTGAAAGCTGAGCCCGAGCATTTCCCCTCAAACGCGAGCTTGGGATCGTGTTTGACTTTGCTCCGGGGGAAAATTACTTAGAAAAGTCTTAACACTAAATCACAAAACTTTTTTTTTTGTTTTGTTTCCTGCTTCGCACATGTCCATGAATGGCTTTTCCTGAAATTAAGGTTTTTAGTGAAGGTCACCTACTCAGTGGAAAGCAACGACCGAAAGGATATTTTTAATTTTTTTTTATAGATGTGACAAGCACAGCTTTGGAGCCCTCGCTTAAGCGCCGCCGGCCGCCAAATATGATTTTGGTTGACGGCGTTCCGCTAAATGAACGGCATTCATCATTCTCACGGCGGAGAGGCGGCGTTAGTGAAGGTCCCGTGGGGAGCCGCTGGACGGCATTTTTGCGGTGGGCGACGCCCCCCCCAAGACGACACGTATGGAAGACCACTTTGCTAAACGTGGTTTCAGGAGTCAGATCACTTTTTTTTTTTTTTTTGCTCTTGATTATTTTTTTTCTTCACCGCCTGGCAAAATTGAGCGGACAGACTTTTGTTCCCTGTAATGTATATTTGAGTTATTTCAGTTACTGCCAGCAAACCGTAGGAAGGAGAAAAGGAAGTGGAGCCTCTCATGTGCCTGTTAGAACTGTAAAAAAAAAAAAAAAAAAAAGCGACATGTTTAAGAGTCATTGAACAAGGCTGGATAGAGGTTAATGAATGGAATGTGTCCGCCGGGCGCTCCGCTAGCAGGTCCGAAGAAAGCCACGCTGAGGCGGCTCTGGGAGCACTGCAGCTTAATTCATGCAAAAAAAAATACTCATTACAGTACACGTAATGTAATTAATGCGTTGCCTAAATGTTGCGCGGGTCCTGTCGAATTGGTGATTGGCTTGAGGTTTTTCGCAGTAGCTGCAGCTGCAACAGTCGGAAACCTCTCGCAAAATACATGCATGGGCTGATGTGCATGGCAAATTATTTTGGAGGATGCACAATCAAGTTTTTTCATCATACAGTGTAAACAATGTTTAATTACGTGCAATAAGTTGCCTAAATGTTAAAAAAAAACACACACAAGCTTTAGCTGCCACAAACAACCGTTCCACAGAAGGCAAACGAACTGCGGAGTCATTTTTCACGTTACATAACACTTTGCAGAATTTTCGCTCTCCATTATGTTAATTAAAAGCATAATCCGAGGTGCATCGCAATGATCGACTGAGCATGTTTTCGCCCGTAAATTCATCCGTCTTCATCAAGCGGCATATTAGGGGACGTATGGTTTCTATTATTGAGGGAAAAAAAATATACTATAAATTAAATCGATCATTACTCACAGACTCAAGAGCCGTAATCCCCCCTCAGAAGCGCCTCGTGAATAATGCTGTGGGAATGAAGCGATATTATTTTATAGCGCTTTGCATCTCTCCTATACGAACGCGGCGGAGGAATTTATTGGGTCTTAGGACGAATCACATTCGCTCCCAGCGGTATTCAGAGACTGATTATGGTCACAGGGGAGCAGTGGATGTCTATGGCAGTCCATTTAGCTCCATTTTTCACTCTCCTTAGTTCCACTATTTGGGCTCATTTGGCAAGGGCACTGATTTATGCAAACACCCAGGCCCTGCTGGTCTTTTCACATGAACCCCCCGCTGAATACACGTCCCCGCTGAACCAGAAAATATTTTTCTGTAAACAAATATTAGGGGACACGAATAATATTTGTGGATCTGGGCAGCAAGCTGTTCAAGGGAGCCGCTCCGACGGCGCAGCATCCAGTCTCATCGGCAGGTCACCGGGGAGCTCTCGGTGGCGATTGTGAAATAATTGTCTTGTTGAATAGCACAAAAAAAAAAAGAGGCTCCGCTCTGGCAATAATCTCTCTCAGGCTCCGAAATGGTGCCCTGCTGACTGCCTGTTTAGGGTAAATCACCGGCCGACAGGGTTCTGCTTTCTTATATTGGAGTCTGGCGAGCGAGGGGCTGCGATGTCAACCTGTCGCGGCGAGAGATGCTTATCGCTGAAACTCAATACTTTGTCAAAATGGCCAAATACTGCAGCGCGACCTGCGCCCAGCTCATTAATGTGCGAATGTGAGGGATGTATAGGTGGGGTGGTTGGGGGGGGGGGTTTCCAGCAAAAGTTAAGGATCACTGACATCTTCTTTGGCCCAAAAATCAAAACAATAGAAATGATGGCGTGGAAAAAAAAGAGGGCGCAAGAAAAAAAAACCTTTATATGGCGAAAAGACGGAAAAAAAGGAGAAATCGGACGGAATTTCCATCAAAATAACACAGGCTCGGAAAGTAAATATAAACCACTTGTTATAACAGGAACTTGAAATTTATAGCTTGTAGTATTTTGTCCTTAGCCCCCTTGCTTGGTTTCAAAATAGCGCCGCCATAATTATCCACAGATGGAAATGGATGCAGCTGGTCTGTCAAAGTCCGACGGCGTCTCGCCCAGCCGATGAACCGCTTCCCTCCTGCTAATAAGCTAGTTGCCCTCAAGATTTTATCTGGCGGTTACAAGATACTCGCAGCGAGACCTTCGCCGATCAGCTTCTGCCTCTGACTCTTTTTTTTTTGTGCAATTTCAACCCCTCTGATGTGCAGATTTGAAAGCACGATAAACTGACCTGCTGAGCGCTTGTTCCCGAGTTGCGAGCTCATGAGGCCTCGTGGAAACATGACAGCTCAGAGAGCAGTACAGCGGCGGGATTTCCACACTCGTCCACGCCGGGTCTAAGGTCGCCCCCCCCCCCCTCCCCACCAATGCTTGTCGTGTATCCTCCAGCTATGCGTT
Source organism: Dactylopterus volitans (assembly GCA_901007715.1). NCBI lineage: Eukaryota > Metazoa > Chordata > Actinopteri > Syngnathiformes > Dactylopteridae > Dactylopterus > Dactylopterus volitans. The sequence continues at coordinate 8,410 of CAAKHG010020919.1, forward strand.
ATGTGGCAACAAAGTGTGGGTTTTGCAAAAAGAAAAAAAATATATAATCATAAAGCCATGCTGGCGCTGTCATTGTGGCACACGGCGACACAAACATTGCGCAGAAATGATTTATTTCATGCAGTTGTTGTAAAAAAAAAAACCCAACAATGCATAAAATCAGGGCAAACCTTTCTTTGCGCCAAAAACACCAAAAAAGTAGGAATATAAATCAAACAGAAATACTGAATGTATTTTTAAGTGTGTACACAAAAAAAAGTTAAAATCAGTCATAACATTACGACCACTGCATGTTCGCCATATAATATAATGCAACAGCCCTGCAATCAATTTTAAGGTTTATGTTGCATTTTTTTTTTATTGAATGTGTGTGAGAGAGGTGTTGACATATTTGAAGGATTGTTGTTGGGACTGTGATTTGTGATGCGGGTGAACTGTACTGGGTTACACTGAGAGGCGTCCCTAATATTTCGGTCAGCCTGGTGCATATGAGTGACCAAAAGTGTGTGGAGGCTCGCTGCATTTTCTTCTTTGGCAAACATGCAGCGGTTTCACTGTTATGGCTGACTGGTGTACGAGGAATGAATTCTCCACACATGAGAAGCATTAATGGAATATGTGATCTAGAAAATATATCTTGTATATTCACATTGTACTGCTGCAAGAATATTATAATGAGTTAATATAGTATGGAAGAAGTACTCAGGAAGTGATAGAAACATGTGGCTTAGCCTCGTACTTAATACTTAAAACAGCTAGAAATAGTTAGCTAGCTAGTTAGCTACTTCAAGCTGGAGGCTGGCCGTTTTCTTGCTTGTTGTTTTCCTGTTTTTGATATCACTTCCTGATTCTATTGCTCCAAACATAGAAACGGGTATCGATTTTATACTGTAGTACTTTTATTCAAGCAATTCAAATGCTGTCTCCAGCTAGCTGCACTCGTGTTAGCATCATTAGCGGTCACTCAAGGCCGCCACGCGGGAACATGGAACCGTTTTTTTTGGGGGGGTATTTACCTCAAGTTTTTAGTGCTTGTTTTTCTTATTATTATTATCATTATTATTATTTATTTCACAGTCTTTTGCATGTAATATTCATCCATTCGTTCTTTCCTCTCCCTCCGCACCCACAGTTGTACCCAACAGCACCAAGGCTGCGGATGAAGAGAAGAAGTTCCGTGACTGCGCCGACCTCCACAAAGCCGGCTTCCACAAGAACGGAGTCTACAACATCCAGATCAACCCCCAGGAGACCAAACGGGTGGGAAGCCGCGGCGTCTCGCAGCCGGCGCTCGGCTGCAGTGTGAGGCTGTCTGCCTTTTCATCACTTCCAGTTCGCTCTGTCACAGTTGGTTTTAAAGGGCTCCGCGTGTTTTCTTTGAGACGGGGCACGGCGACTCAGCTCTTTCTCGGGCGACGGAGGCCGCCGCAGGATTTTCCGCGGGTTGCCGCCGACGAGCGCGAAAGCCGCGGCGGATCTATCGAAAGCTGAAATTTGAGCTTGGTAATTTTAGCGCAGAGGTTTTGGGTGGGGGGGAGGTGGGGTAAAGGTGTTAAACTGGACGTGGGGCCGATCGTGATGGCGACAGTGGTGCACGTGTGTGTGTGTGTGTGTGTGTGTGTTTTCTTGACCCCTAGCAAAATAGGGCTGATTGATGGGAGTAATTATTTAATATGTTAAGAGGTGGGCAGCAGGTTTTGTGAGTGTGTGACTTTTGGTCTCTCAGACTTTGAGGTCAGTGGTTTATTTGTTTATTTAATGTTTTTCTTTTTTTTTTTTTTTTTGGTCCGCGCATAAGATGAATGATGAGCTGGTCTCGGGGAAAATGATGCTGTCAGGGGTGCTTCTTTAATTATACCCAGGCTGCCTTCATGTGTGTTCAGCTGTGTGGGCTAGTGGAGGTGAGGGACCTTCTCCACTCCACCCAGGGGTCTCCTCCTCAAAACAAAGAGCAGCGCCGCAGATAGAGCGGCGGCCCGGCGTTATCGGCTTACACACACCGAGGTCCGGGGTTAAGGGCCACATTACGCCCAGGTGTCTCGTGGTATGTGTCCAGCCCGGACCTCCACTTTGATCCTGCGGAGACAAGACCCTCTGATGAGGACCATCTCTTGGGAGTTGGTGAGGGATAAGCAGACGCTGATTAAGCCTGAGGTGGACAAAGATACGCCGCATTCCCAGAGATGATTCATTATTCAGGCCGGGGGAGAAGGGAGTGTCCAGATGACCCTTCATTGTTTGCGAATGCCGTCGAGAATCGCTTTGAATATTGAATTCATTAGCTTGTTCTTGCTACACAGAAAGTGTCCGACCTGTGGGTGCTATTGTTCCCGCGTTCCCCTTCGTCCAGAATTCATTTTCCCACCCTCCAATTCTCCCCTCTTTTCTTTTTTTTTGCATGTGTAGGTGTATTGCAACATGGAGACGACCGGCGGCGGATGGACGGTCATACAGCGCAGGGAGGACGGCAGCGTGGACTTCCAGAGATCGTGGAAGGAGTACAAGATGGTGAGGCAAGAATGCGGACGCTCATATCCATTACTTAGGAGGGGATAATGGCGCTCATATCCATTACGCTAAAATTTTGAAATTGTACAACGAGCGAGACATCCTGTTCCAGAAACACACTCACGCGGCGGGATGACGACGAGGGCCGAGCACTTTTAGGTCTCGACTGGACATGTTGAAAACAGGCGGGATCCACTGATCCGACGCCATTTGGAAGCCCTCAGCCAGATGTCATCCCTCCTCAGCCACAGCTCCCCTGTCATTTTTTGCGTTATAGCAACACGGCCGAGGGTGTCCGGGACTTCCTCCGCTCCACAGAAGAAGAAGAAGAAGAAGAAAAAAAAAAGCCTTCAGCGAGATGCTGTTTTTCCTCCTCTACTCCAACAGGAAATTGATATCTAAATATGAAAAGAACACATTTGTTTAGTCTCCTTAGCGCCGTGCCAGGTGTGGCGCAGGACATCATCTGTTTGTCATCAAGCGCAAATGTATGCGCGTTTGCGCCGGCGGTGTTAACACTTTCAACGGTGAATTGGATTTGTTATTGCTGGCAGCGGCTTTGGGGATGTTTGCTGTGCAGGTCACCTGCCTGCACCCTCCACTGGCTGTTAGTTTATTGTCAGATGGAACATGTTCATGCTTTTGTCATGTAATCTGCTTTCTGTCTCCGGTTTAATTTCCCCTGCTCCCCTCCCCGCTGATGTCTATTAAATTGCCAGTGGGAAAGCATGTCAAAGACTTCTTGGGAAGTTATAAGCCAGAGAATTCCTGAGCTGGATCAAGTGAAATCTGTAATGGCCACTGACTGTAATTCAACCACATATTAATTGCCATGTAAGAAATACTCGATATATAAGAGCTGGACACGGCCGGCGTGACATCACCCGCTGGCGTCTGGTCTTCCGTTTAAAAGCCAGATTTCATGTTTTTGGTTGTTGCCACACCAATCGTTCGCGACCCAAGTTGACTGCATTCGTACAAGTTGAGGGCGGAGCTTGAAAGGAGCGCCAAGTTAGCTCACAAGGTAGCCTGTCTTACTCCAAATGTGACCATTATTTACGAAATGAACATCAAACCGCGCCAAAAAATACTTGAAACGAGTCGGACCTCTTTTTTGCAGCCCGTGGTGTCGGCCCCTGCTGGCCATCTGAGAGAATGCGTTTTTAATGCACAACCTCATGGCCCTCATCTTTCAGCCTTGGGTGTACCTCAAAAGCGCATTCATACGGTCTGTGCACATACCCGCACCTGCTGCTGTCGGAAGGAGAAACAAGCAGACCACGGGATCGTCTTTATTGCCTTCACAGCAAAATTTATCCTCTGCATTTTATCCCATCCTCCACGGAGAAGCAGGCGGCCTCAGTGCAGAGCCCTCCTCCAGCTCCTTTCCACCGCCGCTTAGGTCAGGAGTGCAGCAGAGGAGTATTGGCCTCCTAAGATACATGTTCCCGATGATGGGAGGAAACCGGAGCACCTCGAGGAAACCCATGCAGACGTGGGGAGTACACCGACACCGGGACCAGCGCTGCCGCACGGCAGCTGATCCACTGTGCTTAAAACCAGTGAAGATGCGAATGAGAGGGAGGGAAAAGCCGAGGCTGCTGGAACAAGCGAAATTTAACTTGATAGGTCACGGAACAAGACAAATGTTCCAGGTCCTCGTATCTCCATGAAACGGCGCTCATTAAGCGATTGAGTCTTCCCGCGGAGCCGACGTGTCTGACTATAAATTAGGCAGCATGCTCGGTGAGACTTTGAGGGCATGCAAAGGGGGCAGCGACGCCACGGAAACGCTCCAGCTCTGAACAGGTGTACCCGCCAGAGAGGCCCGGAATGCATTACAGCACTTGAGGGTAAACTCGTGGACCTTGGCTGACATTCGCTCGCTTCAGCGGTTTGGAGGTGATTGATGGCGCTTTGCAACGTTATTAATTTTCACATGCTCGGACTCCGTGGGCGTGCGCTCACAGAATTTACAAGCGGTTGAAGGATCTGTAAATCTTTCAGTCAAAACTGCGCGGCCCCGGAGTTTCTTGGGGGACCACGAGGAGGATTGTAGCAACAAGGAATGTCATATTAAAACGTTATCTACAAGGCGAAACCATGCTTGTAATCCCCCTTGCCGGGAGACCACACATCACAGGAGATCTCGCGCAAAAAAAAAAAAAAAAAAGAAAGACAACCCAGCCCCTCGTCTTATCAGCATGTGAAAATGGTGTTTGTAGAGAACTGCTTGCACCAATTATCTTTGTATGTGAAACAGTTCCTGGGAGTTACAGTGTACGACTCTGGACTCTCTTTTTAACGCAGCAGAAGCGTCTCGAAGCGCCCAGTCCGACGGCGACGCCAAGCATTGCTCCCTTCTTGCCTGCCCCGGTCTCTTTAAAACCAAGTGATATTGATCAGGTTCACGCTCGAAGGACGGCGGGCAACTAAACAACACATTGCAACCGGTTCCTCCATCCAGATAAACCCCCCCGCCCACCCTCTCCTTCCATCTGATCAGGAATGATATCAATCAATCGCGGGGGACAACGGGGAGTCAAAGCAGGGGAGGCGGCGGTAATGGGTCCCAGTCACTTTCTCTTCCACCCACTCAGCAGGACATGCTTCAGGCCTGAGGAATGCCCCCATATTTACTCACCCTCCTTCTCGTTCCTCATCGGCACACACACACACTCAGCACAAACACAGACTTCTACCCCTAACTTTGCCCGCCCTTCCCCCCACCTCCCCCTCCCAGTCTTTACCGGAGCGCAGCGGACTATCCCGTCAGAGCTTGTAATGTCACCCCGGCCGCATGATATTCCCCTCTGCAACCCGCCGCTCTGGCCGCTGTCAGAAGCACTTTCCCTGCTCCCGGGAGCAACTCTGATCAAATACAAACCTTGCGCTTGTTTGAAGGAGTGCCTCCCCGTGCAGCGGATGTTTTGGGAACGGCGTCTTTAAGTAATAACGAGCTTAACATGTGTGACTTAAAGCTCTGGACGGCAATGGAGGAAGGTGTGTCCTGTTCAGCTGGTGCCAATTTTTGCTCGCTTTTCCTCAAAGGTAACCGCGTCGATGTGGTGGAGGAACTTTGTCGAGCGCTCGAGCGTCCGTGAAGTCTGGAGGGATGACAAAGAATGCTGGGATGGCTTAAAGGAAAATAAATGAGTAAAAACAATCTATTTGTGCAGTCCAGAAACATTTCTGCTGATGCATAAACAGACAAAGCTATTTATTATGAAGAACTCTTTGATCAGATCCATCCAAAAAGTAAAATCAATAAATAAGTCTTTCCAGTCCATTTCACAATCCTCTCGTGGCGTAGATTGTATCATTCTTGTGGAAAGCGGGGAGAGGGCCGATGAATAATCTCCAAGTTTATGATTAGCAAATAAGATTTTCCGCGGTATTCCTTGCGCTGATTATTTCTCCTCCTTCCTTGATTGCAGGGTTTTGGAAGCATCTCAGCGGAGCACTGGCTGGGTAACGAGTATGTTTACCAGCTCACCAGCCAGAGGCAGTACGTCCTCCGCGTGGAGCTGACCGACTGGGACGGACACAAGGCCTTCTCGCTGTATGACCGCTTCCAAATCGGCAGCGAGAAGCAGAACTACAGGTACCGCCCCTGTTGCAAATATCGCCTCTTACAGACAAAAGAGTTGGAAGATTACCTACATATTTTTTTTTTTTTTTGTGCGTGCGTGCGGAATTTAATGGAGCGTCAAACTGCAGTCACATGCTCGCAACACATGGGAAAGTGATAGTGACGAAGACACATAAACATCCACCATAACTGAAAAAAGAAAAACGTCAGTTGCCGGGCAAATATCACAGCAACACCTTTTACTCCCGCACACGCGCTGAATTTTAATATTGCTGGATTTTTTTGGGGTTTTTTTTTGGACACCAGGAACACATATTTCATAGCATCGCGCGTTCACCCGAGCAGGCTCACGTACAATCTCGGTGATATGAGTAGAGGCGCAGGGGTTTGAGTGCCGTCCCGATTATTAATCTCTTGTCAGGTGTTTGTCAGAGTCACCCAGTGGCTCACTGGCACATTCTTGAACCGCGCTCTCGCTGGCAGTCCGACGCTCAAGTGGCCGGGGGTGGGGGGTTTATTCAAATGACGGTGTGCTCGGTGACATCTGGTTTAACTTTCAGTGCCCACATCCTGCGCAGGGGGGAGCATCTTCTCCCCATTGCGATAAGGCAGGCAGCGACACGTATAGACGCACTTGATCTGGCGGAGATTCCAAAGCCAGCGCATTCTCACTCGCAGCTGGTAAAATGTGGCCAGCGGACGGTTCTGGTCGTCGGCCGCGCGCGCCAGTTCCAAATGTGACGCTGTAAAAACCTCTTTCTGCTCCCCAAGTCAGTAAAATAAATGAGCCTTTAGAAGAAAAAAAAAATGACCGCTGAAGTCTGGATGAATGAAAAACAACAACAAAAAACCCCACTTGGCTAGGCTAGAGAAACACTGTGGCCTGAATTCTGTTGTCATGGTTACAATAGTAACAGCTCTGTTGGAGATGTGAGATCTGCACTTAGGAATACAAAAATAACCGCCTGGCGCTCAGTTTCGGACAAAGTCCAGTGTTTCTTTCTCTTTACCCCACCATCCACCTGCACTGTGCAGATATACCTCGATATGGGTGGATACCCACCATACTGGTCAGCCATGCACATCCCAAACCGATGCTTCATATTAAAAAAGCTGGGAGTGAAAAAATGGGTTGCCATATCAACCACCTACGGACCCACTTACAATGTGTGAGGGCCTTCCAACTGCCTGAAAGGGCCTTTGCAACCAAAAAAAAAAAAACTGCCCGGTGTTCTGTGTCAAAAAAAGTTTCTGGGGCTTTCTGGAACCGCCATCCACCGGCACCACGCGGACACATCGCGAGATATGCAGGCACCCATGTTGTCGGTCAGCCATGCACGTCTGAAAGTGATGCTTCATGTTGGTTGGGAGTGAAAATGGGTTGCCGTGTCAACCACCTGTTACGGACCTGCGGACAACGTGCGAGCACCTTCCAACTGCTTAAAAAGGGCCTTTGCAAAACCAGTTGAAAACCCAAGGAACCACCTGGTTTCAGGAAATGCATTATCTGTTTGGTTTCTTCCCTCTCCTTAATCAGCTGCCCACGAGAGGCCTGTGAGGCTTTGTTGTTCAGATATAAGGCGAAATTAAAGGACGAAAGGGGCTTGCGAGGGGGGGATGAAAGAGGAAGACAAGAAAGCAAAGAAGAAAGTTCCCAAGCGGGGAGGAAAAACTGTTCCGATTGCTCGCGACTGTGCGCCTTTCCAGTCAATTTAATCGCGTCGATCGCGTTACGCAAGTCCGCGGAGAGATTTTTCTTTCTCATCGCAGATCCCGTCCAGGCTAATCGCGCCCCAGTCACCGTCTCATCTTTGCAAATGTTCCTTTGAGTGACACTTTGTCCCAGTGTGCGCGGGGGGTTGAAGGTTTCTGTTTTTCTTTTGAGGGGGTTAACGATAACAGGACTCAAACTGTGGCAGATGCTTGGCCCTCGCACATGTGGAAAACTACTGCGAATTCCACAGAGTTCCAAGCATTCGCTGGCTTGCAGGGAGAAGCCCTGACATCTCCAATTCTCCAGTTTTCACTGAGTGGCTGGTTCCCCCTGATAAGGCGTCCCCCCCTTTGGTTGCGAAATGCCCCGTGTTCATCTTCAAATGACAAATTGATTGAGAGGAATTCTTTGACTTGCGTAAAAGCCTCTACCCGGATCCGTCCCTTGTTTGCATTCAGGTCCAGAAAAGAGTTTTAAGTGTTTCCCCCGCAGTGTGGGGCCGGTAGGCGGATGCCATATCCAATTTTCAGCATCGTCTTGCGATGACAGGGGTTTCACTTATGGGGTTTCCGCCTTGAGGAGTTACCTGGAGTGGGTTCCACGGTTGTCTCAAAGGGCAGGAGAAACCGCTTCAGCTCAAGCGGAAGAGATCAAGTCTTTTGTTTTTTGGGGGGTTTTGTTTTGATGTTCGTGCAAGGTTGAGGTTAGCGTTGACCGCGTTGCGGCGACCCGGTTTAACTCCGTCACCTCTCGCTTCCAGTTCTGCCGGGAAGAGACGCAGAGTTCTTGCCTCCAGACCGTTGCCATCTGTTTCCATCAGCTGTCAGCCGTTTCCATCCAATTGTCAAGCAAATTTGTTGGGAACTTTTGAAATTTCCGGCAAATAAACCAGGTTGCAACACAAAGTTTCACTGGAGATTTGCAGGTTAGGTTATGTTACGCATGACTGTAATTAATATAAGAGCGGGGTTTGTAAAGTGAAAACAGCAGAGGATTGAATTAAACTGGTTGCCAACAAGAGAAACGGGATATTCTTTTTTTTTTTTTTTTTTTTTTTTTAAATGCGTAAGTTGTAATGATTCATGTCAGCAGTTATTGCTGCGACCAGCCATGTTCCTTAATGGAAGATGGTCATAAAGGTTAAATTTTCCCTACGCCCCAAACTTTTTTGTAAAAGTTGTTTCACTCGCCCATGAAGGGCATTTGGTCTGTTCCAGTTTTGTTTTTTTCCGATATCGCCGTTTCCATTGACCATTTGTAACATACGGTGGTGCCATAAAAGGCCGAGCAGCAAACGGACCAAACCTTTTTACCCCAAGCATCAAAATCCAGTCAAGTCCCAAAAAGTGGCCCTGAACGCCTCTTAAATCTTAATGTTTATATTCACAATTGTTTTTGGACCGTGTTTTATTTGGCCACGACGTAGCATTTGTGCATTTTGGCTTCTTTTTGAGAAAGGAAAGCAAACCCCATTTCGTTTGCTATCAGCGGCGGACCTTGTTGACACTGTTACACAAAACTCTCACATGATACCAGCCCTGATTCATGGCTAGCCTGCGATAGTCGCCGTCGCCGAGAGATCGCCGCCGCAAACGTTAACCAACTTAAGCTTTCCACAACACCGCCAAAGGGCTCCCGTCACTCCCTCGCAAACAATTTTGCACATTTGCTCGCATGTGCGCACGGACTGTGACATCCTAACACTTGATCTTTTTTTTTTTTTTTTGTCCCTTTGAGTTATGGAAACAATAATTGTCCTGCTGAGGCCATCAAAGCAAGGGCATCCCCGTCCCTCTCAGCCCGCTCTGAATGCAGGCTCATACTGTTCCGCAGTTCCAAATCGCCATGCTGATCTCTATAAATAGATTTTGTTCTTGAAAAATAGTTGTGGTATGATAATGGCACATTGCTCCTCTGAAACGTGGGCCAAAGTAAACCAGATGGCCTGGACCTTAACAAACCCGTCGCTGCCATGTTCTCTGTTCTTTTCGCTCTGGTACCTCCCAGCTTTTTTTTTATTTTTATTTTTTTATAAAAACTCAAACAATCTGTGACAAGATTGCATTTATTTCTGTGAAACATAAGCGATAGTTTTAAGTGATAGTGCCTGTCACGTAGTTGGTTTTGGATTGTTTTCTGTCGGCTGCGGCGGTTTACTGGAAAAGAGTCTGCGTCAGCGAGAGTCAGATAAACATTTATAAAGACCTCATAAGGTATCTGCCTCTCTCTCTCTCTCTCTCTCTCTCTCTCTCACTCTCTCTATGTGAGTGTGCGTGTCTCACACACTCACACACACACACACACACCATCAATGCCCATGACTAAGCATCTGTCATGACAAATTTTGAGCATTGCCAGCCAGAGAATGTTTGTGTTGCTGCCAGCTGCTTGCTTACTTCTAATTATACTGTCATAAAAAATCACTCAGTTTTAAGCAGGAGACAGAGATGGGCAATTATTTTTCTGTTCAATTTTTTTTTTTTTTTTTCCTTTTTGAACTCCGAAATGAATTCTTATAGTGGGAGTAAATGTTATATTTATAACCGGCGCTCCAAATGTTTTGGCCCCCGCCGCTCATCGTTATTCCACTGTTTTACTTTTGTTGGCGGTGTCCGGTATAATAAAACTGTTGCATTCGCGCTCTGTTTAAAACAACTGAAGTGGCTTGATGGATAGTTTCAAAATAAGGTGGCATCCGAGTGCAGCCCCCAGCTCGCTGTGGTGGATGCGGAGGTTTACTGCACCAGGTAACCCATTTAAAACAAAGACCCGGTTAACAGGGTCGCGCCTGCACGGGCTGAAGGCCGTTTTCACAAAGGCACTTTTGACCTCGGTGCGTTTGCGCCCATAAATCTCAGCTGCCGAGGTGACAAGCCGCGCCAGGACAGTCGGGACCGTGCCGTCCTGCAGTGTTGCTTTCACAGGCTCGGCGCACTCATGCGTCGCTCTCGTGCCAAAAGAGAGATCTTGTATCAGGAGGGATATCAAGACGTGTAGGTCATGCAGTGTTTTCTTAGCGATGCCCGATAGTGAGCCGAATGTCTTAAGATTTCACGCTTAATTGGATGGCGGATGGTGCATCCATTTGTGGATTCGGCTTTGTTCGTCGGGAACATTCTAAATGTTAAAAAAGAACTTTTTTAGTTTCACTGTCGAGAACATTTTAAATGAGTTGTTGATTTCAAAAAGAACCTTTTTGGTTCCACTGTCCCATAAAACTTTGCTAAAACCCCATTTGGGCATCTCCAATCCACGGATTGTAATCCAAGAATATGTACTGTTAACTTGTGCCATAGCTTTGAGATCTAGCAAACAAGGGCTGCGTCCCTGATTATTATTTAATTTAAAATTAGTCTTCCACTGTTACTGGAAACCTCCCACACACCAGCAGCAGATGGCCGCGGTGCTCTTGTAGTCACACGGGAAACGAGCTCCTACGAACGTAGCTTGAGCTTAGCCCATTACGGAGCTACGTTTGTGCTGGAGAAACCATATTTTCATCACTTTGTCAACGTGATCTTTTTAAGATCTGATCTGAATCCAATACATCACCGAGATCTGTAAACCCCGGGGAGACGTTGCACGCTGGGAAAATTCGCGAAGGAGTTTGGACCCAGTTGTCTTGTTTACACGATTAGCCCCCCTCGCGCACATGTTCTAGCCATTGTTGGAATAAAGGGGGAACCTCAATTCATCAGCGCAATTTGGAGAGCGGAGAGCAAATATCTTTTTACAAGTAAAGCACCGGCGCCGGAGCGAACCCTGCGAGCGGCGTCAGCGTCGGGGCAAGCAAATACGAGGCGAAGTCGACGCTGGACAGTGTCAGCCGACATCGGCCATGTTGTTTTAATGCGAGCACACAAAACCCCCGTTGACAACGTTCCGAGGGGGCCGACCAGGTCCGCGGGGTTCCCACTGAACCGCAGCCTCCCGATGGTTTGCTCCCTTGCTCGTTGTGACTCGGGTCGCCGTAATTGCCGAGGTTGCTCTCCTATAAACAACATTAAAAAAAAGAAAAAAGGAAAAGAAAGTCCCCCATCATCATCGTTAATTTGGTTGCTATGATACGACACGGGCTGCGGAGCCCAAATATCAAATGTAATTCGATGACTTGTAAATATTGTTGTAACGATCGGCATCAGATCAACACATTCAGACAATTGCCCTCATTTATCAAAGTTTTTTCTTTGTGTGTGTGTGTGTGTGAGTGTGTGTGTGTGTGTGTGTGCTTTTTTTTTCTGCTGCAAAGTTGGACTTTGTGCAACATATCAATATGAGTAGAAAGGAAAAATAAAAGTTGACCTGTTGTGACACGAGAAAGCGTTATGGCAGAGAAACAACAGACAGCTTTGGGCCTAATTATGGAGAACAACAGCAAATAAAATAAAAAAAAAACAAACAAACCCAAAACCGTGCTGACTCAGGGGGAAAATTATGGTGCAAAATTAAGAAAATTGCATGTTACACAAGACAATCAAAGACAGGGCCACAAAAATGACGCACAAAGCAGGCTTAGATCAACTGTTCCCCTGCAAATTAAAGTTGGTTAATGGATATGATCTTTAGGGGTACTGAGGATTAGAGTTCTGCAAAACTGCTGGATGGATTTGTGCGTCTTTCCAAGGGGCTTTTTTTTATTATTATTTCTTTTTAAATCATTTTATTGGTAAAGGCAGATGATAGCTGACGTCCCGCAGGATGGAACGTCCGGCTGCGCTCATGCACGCTGCAGCGGTGAGTGGCCGAATCTCTGAGAAACTCAAAAAAATGAAAGAGAATTTCGAATCCCGTGAAGCTGCCGCAGGGTTTACGGCAATTAATAACCATCCTGAAGGCTTAGGGGACGTTTTGCATAGAGCTGCGAGCAACAATAAACGGTAAAAATAAAGACCGTAGTTGGTTTTTAGCGCAGCGCCGGGGGCCAACCAAACAACGTCTTACTGACAGTGAGTTCATGTAAACATAACGGACGTTGGCTGGCTTCCAGAGGATTACTTACTGAATCTGGACTCGAGGCCCGCTCGCGGCTTTAGATAATAAAAATGGGCGTAATCATGTCTTAATGGCAGGCTAAAGAGGCATTATACTTTAGTGGTCCGACATTAACGTGGGATGCGGCCTGCCTACTTACCCCAACCTATTACCCCGTTGACCAAAATGAATCTTATCGTCGCATTTCTTTCAACTGCCTACAAAATGTGTAAGGTGGTGGGAATTATTGTTTAAAAATCTTGGCCATATCTGCGCACGTGATCCTGCAGCTACATCACAGGCGTGGTATGTGGGTCAGCGTGTGTTTAACGCATCCCAAAAGCGCTAATGTGCACGCGGGGGGCTCGGCGGAGAACTCCTGGGCACCGCGGCGAGCCACCGTCTCTGGAACCGCATGAGGCAGAGGCAACAGCCAGCCCCAAAATATATATGCGGAGGCACACGTTGAGGTTTTGCGAGGGAAAATGTTTCGCATGCAGGAAGAAAAGACTTATATGTATGTTTTTCGGACCAACCGTTTAATCTTTATTCAATATCCTTCCTTGTTCGGAAAGCCAAGTTCTTAAAAAAAAACCAGCGATGGTAATGGCACGAGGTCCCGGAGGGATCAGGCAGATCTCGTTTAGATGTTTTTCCTTTGGGGTGGGAGGGGGTGGGGGGACTTAGTAAAGAAATGAGCAGAGATTTGGGTTTCCAAAACTCACACTGAGATCATCTTCAAGTTATGTCTACTTGAACCACATCCTGGCCGCCTCAGGTTGCCGGCTGTCTAATTATTAAGAGATGAAGCGTCGAGGCTACAGATTCCCAACCATTTTTTTTTTTTGCTTCGGTTGGAATAATGAATCAGCAGCAGCACATGTTCCAGATTAGCCTGTTTTATATATATATATGTATATATATCAATAAATCAAGAAAATCAAAGTATTAATAAGTATTTTTGGTAGTGCAAAAAAAAAATAATGAAGCTTTATTTCGTCTCCAACTGAGCAAACTATGCTGGTCGACCTAGTTACTGTGGAGTTTGGGCGAATGGGATGGCACCGATTTTTAGGCTAATCCATTTAAAGTTGTGAGAAATGGCCCCTCTTTTTTTCTTCTTCTTTTTTTTTTTTTTTTAGAACGAATGAATAAAATCAGAGGACCAGAGGACACGCCGTTCTTTTATGTCAAACCCTAACTGACCTTTCCAGGTTTTTTTTTGTGCTTCATCTGGACACCAGAGTGCTTAAGGTTTTGGTTTGGCGATTTCACGGTGCAATACCTCTCTCGAGTCATCATGAAACGGAGAGTGGAACCGCGGGTTCTCGAGCCGAGCTGCTCTTCCCTCGGCTGCATTCGACGCTGCTTTTCATGAAGCTTTGGGGCGAAGGGAGAACACATTTTGGGGCAGATCTGCACATTTTCCTGAGGGAATATTACATGGACCCTGGTGGGGGTGTTGGAAGGGGGGGGCGGTATGGACTCCACAATGTCCCCATCTTGTTTTTATTATAACATTAATGTTCCAATGTTTTGGATTTTTTCAGCATTTGTCGGCTTTTTGGGCCAAAAGTCCCAAAGACATTCAGGCTACTATTATATAAAATTAAAAAAAAACAAACAACAACATGCTTTATACTTATTTAAGAGGGTACATCTGGGGGTTATTTTCACCAATTTTGTTTGCCAAATTACTAAACAATTAGCCAACAATTCTACAGCCATAAAACCCACGAAGAAGCTGAGAGTGGAGGAGTAAATCCGAGAGACACTAAGTGACGCGAGGGCAGCAAAGTGGGTTTGAACCGACCAGGCGCCTCTGTGGCCTCGCCGTAGGAAGCAAGCCATTGGTCAGGGTGATTAACCCCTCCAATGGACCAATCAGACTGCAGTTCAGGAGGCTAATGGCTGCCAGGTGTGTAACAGCACGCGCTGGACTCTCCGCTGATGGAGACCTCGCCTCCGCGCAAGCGGGCGAAAGCAGCCGGGCGGGCCGGTCCTGCTCAAGTCCGTCCAGAAAAGTTGCGCATTTTAAAGAGAAGACGCACAGGCCGATTTCTTTTTTTTTTTTTCTTTTTCTTTTTGCTTGTTCTCAAGAAAGATTTCAACGCATGCCATGTCGCACGTTGACGTCATAGCAGCATCCCCCTCTGTTTCTCAGGGAACCGCGCGAACTTTGCACGCAGCAACATACATCCTGCGAGGGCCTGACCCAAAACCTCTTTCATGAGGTTACTGTATGACAGCAATATCCTCCGCACGGAGCAGCGCGAGGCCGTCGTGAAATGGGAAGTGTCACATAAAAGAAAGACTGCACACAGGCGGCACGCTAGCAGGTCTTGAGGCCCCCACCACCACCACCACCACCACCACCCCACAGCGCCTCCCTTCCCTCCCCCGCGCTATCCCAGCCTGCCCCGCTGTGATCCAACGCACGGCCGCTTTGCGTGACGCCCAAACTGACTTACATTCTGCAGAGGAACAGCTACACGCTCAACGCACGCACCCTGACGCATGTTTGAAGTCTTTACGTGCTTTTTAGGAACGACGGTCTTCAGACATCAACACCATAACCAGACCTATAAATGGTAGATGATAAATGTTCTTGGTTGTTTTTTTTGGGGTTTTTTTTTATGCACAAAATTCAACACTTGGGCCTAAAACAAAAACGAATGGGTGTCGTTTTTATACCGTTTGCTCCTCTGGCGGTGAAGGTTTTGATGACGTTTGAGGATACGTCCTGATGGAACGTCGGCGGCCAGCGTGACCTACTTTCACTCGGCGAACGCTCTCAGGCGAACGCGAGCGCGGCCATCTGATTCCTCACCTAATTTCCCCTCATTCGCAGCCCGGCGGCTGGAATACTCTGGAGCGCAGACTCGTTCATTATGTAAGAAACCAAATCTGTTTACTGAGCTGACACTTTTGGGTGTCAGTTCACCCGAATTGGGGAAAAGAAAAAAAAGAAAGAAAAAGAGACATTTTCTCACTTGCCCCCTGTGGTCTCGAGTCGGTTTTACACCACTTTTTGAGGCAGTTTTGCAGTTACTTTTTGAGGCAAGTTTGTTGCGACTTATGTAAAACTTCTGGAAGTCTGAAACGTTTTTTTTGAAAGGACTAAAAAAAAGGTAAATGAGAAATTAGTGTTTTGCGGTTTGAGTGAACCGACTGCTGAGCGATGGCGCCCATTGTTACCCAGCGTTTTCACCAGGGTCAGTCAGCATGCAAAATTTATGGGCTGAATTTCTCAGGATTTGGTGGAACGCTGTCGTGTGGGCAAAGGAAGACCCCATTAAATTTGGGGACCAATCATAAATCAGTTTTCCACAGGCGCTGGTGGGGGCCAACACTCTCCCAACGCAGGATTGCGCAACATCTGCCAAAACCGCAAGTTAATTGAAAGATCGCAAGAAAGCACAATCAATTACGCAAGAGGGATGTCATGGTTGGACACCTAATTTGAACCCTGGAGATGTCGGGGAGTAAAACAAAACGATGTCCCTCGCAGCTCGGTATTATCCAAACACATTTCTGGCTGAGTCCCTTGGTGCGTTTCATCGACGCAGACGATTAGAGAGCATCTTTCACTCTGGATTTCTATGCCTCTACTCTTTTCTGTCTCCTTCTGAGAAACGGGCGTCAGGGAAAGCAACTTTTCCTCTTGACTTCATGCCTTGGCCCGTCTTTAAAGTATCCCCACTTATCATCCGAGTGCAAAATGGTCCCTGACAAGGGGGGGAAGAGAGAAAAAAAACAAAAAACAAACTGCAGATGTCAGTTAAGTTTGGGGATTGTTGGTCTGGTAAATACGCAGCACGCTCAGTAAACACAGCCGCGGACTATTTAAAGCAGCCTGTCAGGGGTTGTCACGCCGAAAATCCCTGCCGCTGACGCGCCCTTGGCAATTCGTCAGCGCCGCGCGGATCAGACGCGGGGCCTCGTAAAAGCGCTGGGCGAAACGCGCAGCAAAGTCTGCTCTTTATCAGCGCGGTAGCAGACCTCATCCCTGACACCCCGCCTGGGTCCTTCCTCGGAACTTGGAATCGCCGCGCAGAAGCCGCGCTTTGCCCGTAAGTTAGGCCGCATGTCGGGACCGCGCGTCATCTGGGAAAGATCTCTTAAAGAACCCCCATCTGGTGCTTTGTGCAATACGTCAACATGTGTCACGAATGCGCGTATGTAAACAGGAAGCGGCACATTAATGATTATGATATGCCCACAGGCCCTTATCCAGCTTGCCATGTCCAGTGGTCCGTTGGCACCATGACTCACCCTCGCATTGTGAGATTATAAGTATGAGTTTAGTGGCTTAGTCAATTCCCTGCAGAGTGTACTTTTTTTTTTTTTTTTGTGGTCTTACCCTGCTGTACGATTTACACAGCTGTCTAAATACAGGAGTCTTTTTCAAGTTAAATGACTTTCTTTCCTGGGGAGCCCAACCGTCTTTGAGGTGTTTCAACCTGACTCCTCGGAGCTTCGCAAAAAGGGCTGGTGGTGCGCGCTGGGTGTTCCGAGCGCCGCCCCCCCACCGCCACCCTCCCGACCCCCTGAAAACGTAGAATATTGTTTTTGCGTTTGTTACTTTCTCATCGGAAAAGAGAGAAGCACGCAAGCGGTCCCCAGTTGATGACAAGTGAACTCAGGAAATTGCTCTGAACCGGACCTAATAATAGAAAGCTCGCTGGCATGGGGGCTGCGAGCGGCGCTGCTCTTTGGATACGCGGGGAGAAAGCGAAACCGGGAGGGAGGCGCTAGCCGAGAGAGGCTAACGTGTGATGCGTCAGGTTCAAGTCAGCGATTCGGCGTGCGCTGCCGCTCTCTGGGGCATGCTGGGATTGATCATCCCGCATCAGCAGTCCCCACTTGCACTTCCTGGTTGTCCACGTTGGGAGACACCCGGGAGGAATCCACGTCCAAGCTCTTTATTAGTTTTAAATGTGTTTGTGAAGCACTGAGCATGTGAAGGAATTCAGTGTGGGTATCATGGCTGACTGTCAGTTTATTTTTTCTGTCTTATTACCCATAATCCCGTTTCGTAGAGCACTGAAAGGACTGAAAGGATGCCTGGAAATTTTTTAATACTGAAATTTTCTCACAATGGATGGACGGTTACCAGGTGATTGTTCCAAGCACTCCGCATGCTCAGCATATGATCACATGCTGCGTCCACCATGCGTCCGCATGAACCAATTAATAGACACATATCCTTAAGATAACTTAACGTAACTAGCAATATCAAATAACTTCACTAACTTCACCAACCAGTGGCCTCATAATCAGCAGATCACTGTTGAATTAATCACTTCCACAAAGGTTTTGCTAAAATGCTAAAAAAAACAACAACCTGGTT
>CAAKHG010020921.1:0-18816 GCA_901007715.1 Dactylopterus volitans
CGCCGACTGCAAAAAAAAAAAGAAAAAAAGAAAAGAAAAAGATTTTGAGATTTGTTTTTCAAAGCAACGGGGTTAAATATGGGATTTATGTCGTCAACGTTTCCGTGAGCAAACAACATACCAATAAAATCCTGCGCAGAGGCTCTAAAAAAAAAAATGTATTCGCAGCGTTGTTCCTGGGTCCGTGCGATGACGGAGCTTCCCGAGGCCATCGAGATGATGGTCACGAAGTCGGCCAGCTCAGGAACTGCTGACGGAAAAACACCGGAAAGACTTTTCAGCACCGGCGCGGCCTCCGACGTCCACCGAGATCAACGCTAAGTTGATATGTGGTGTTAAAAAGCAGCGGAGAGAGCCCAGCCAATCAGAGCCAAGGTCTGCCTGAACGGAGCTCCGAGAGAGAAACCACATCAAAGGCAGCACAGCACCAGGAAGGACCGGGCCCCTGGTGAAAGGCCCAACCCGGCGGCCCCGGCGGCCGTGACGGCACACAACTCATCGCAGTGACAGCTTCAGCGAGAGAAACCAGAGGAGAGGAGAGCTGGACCAGAGGATGATGTCTGGTGTTGCAAGACCAGCTTTAAAACTTGCCTTTGAGTCTACTTTCTGGAGCTGATTTCAGATTCTGTGGTTCTAACCGCATGTGATAACGTCTGCAGGAGAGGAAAAGTGCGAGACGGTGAAACAGAGTCGCGGCTGAGAGGAATCAAGTCGGCTTTGTGTTCTGCCTTTGGATAACTGAATGGGTAAAGAGACGATGGCAGCGTGGCTGCGAATGAATTAGGGAGTAAAAAATTAGATTGAGGAATAAGACTAAATAAACACACGCATGCGCTGCCCGGCTTCCTTAGGGGCCCCTCACACTGGCCCCTACCCACTTGCGCCACGTTATATGCCGTCCCAAACAAATCAGCGGGCACCAGGAATGGCTCATCATCGACAGCGAGCTCATATCGACTGTGAGTTGCTATGCGACGGTCTGCTGGAGCGCGCCAATCACGCATGAAAACCCTAAACTGCAAATTTACCCGCGACCAAGCTGTAACCAGTGAGCGCAGCTGTCAGAGCGCTGTCATCCACCCGGGCGGCATCAGTGAGGTGCAGCTAACTTGCTAAGCTAGGCTAACGACGGAAGGAAAACCCATCAACCGGCTGATCTGATCGACCGGAAGAGGAAATGGAGAACAGAAGAAAGCAGCAACTGTTAAAACAACCATAAGAGCCCACATTTTGACCTAAAATCAAGCTTGACTTTAATACTTTTTAACAAGTTGGAATTATGTTGAGTTGCATTGGAATTTACATTCTACTGTGACTAGCCAGCGCGGATGTAACAGGACTAGAATTATTCGTTGTCGCGATAACGATAAGCTCTTGCTTCATAACCTTTCACGTGCAAAACTTTCAACAAAAATTTGCTAATGTTGTTTTTTATTCTGTATTGCTGACAAATGACCGTGGTAGAAGCCGGATGATCGACGTCTCGATTTGGGTTTTAACGGTTTTTTACGGCACTCGGTGGAGAAATAATGGGGGGAGGTCCTGGTTACGGGTCAAACAAATCCCGAGACCTAAATCTGAACCACCTACAAGACAAACTCTGCAAGTAGGAGATAACTGACTCCTGAAACTCGGTGTTATGAATGAGGGAAATCATCAGCTGGTGGCTGCAAGTTAAGGAATGACCTGCATCCACAACAGAACGTAGCTCCAGTCACCACAAGACCTGGAGAGCACGGCCGGCCGTTGCTTTGATTTTAACAATCCTGATTCCAATTCCGATCCTTCCTCTCGATTCCGGGTTGCGGTGAGAATTCTTATATTTCACTTACCTGATTGTGATGAGGTTCCGCGTAGCTCAAGGTTGACCGAGGAGGACCAGACAGGACCAGTGGACCGGTGCAGCACGTCAAACGTGGCGCACTTGTTGATTTGTGCATCGTGCAGATGTGTGTGAGACATGAGAGTCGTGCAGGCGGACGCCGCTTTTTCAAAGCAGAATAAAGTCACCCTTTCAAGCCATGGCTGCAACAGGAATAGCACCGGGAAGTACCATGGCCGATGCGGAAACGGAAACTTGGAACTGATGATTGGAACACAAACCAAGTTTTCGAACCAATTCCTTTGGAATCGCAATTGTTTTAAACGATTCCAAGTTGGAGCCAGTTCTCCATGCCCAATCCTACTGCAGAGACCGTGGAAGAAAACTGAAGAACTCTTTCCTTGCTGAAGAAACCCCTTCATATAATCCTCCCAAGTCACAGGAACTCTCAACGATATAGGTGGTCATTGTCCAAGGCGACAGATGTATTCCCAAATGTAAATACAGAGGTTCTCGAACAAGGTACAAACCGCTGCTAACACTCGGGATTAGAATTGGCCAGAAAACATCTATAAAAGCCTTGCCAGCTTTGGAACAGCATTCTTTGGGCAATGAAACCAAGATGTACCAGAATGATGGTAAGAGGAAAAGACTCTGCTAATGATGCCAGGTGTACCGCATCTTGTGTCAAACATGGTGAAGGCAGCAATATGCCATGGGCAGAAATCGCTGCCATGGGCATGAATGGCTGCCAACGGAAATGTCTCAGCCAAAATGATTCACCCAAATGCTGATAGGATGATGCTTCACTGAGAAGATAAATGACCCAAAACAAACCAACGGGCTTCTCGAGACAAAGAAACGGGATATTCTTGTGTGGCAACGGCAGAACTTTTCAGTTACTGCAGACAAAACTGAGGGAATTAAGACCAACAGACAGGCAGCAGTGACTGCAGTGATGGCCTGGCAAAGCATCTCCAGGAGGAAACTCAAATAGGGTTTTGAACCCCTTGAATTGCCACTTGCGAGTATAATTACAGCTTTTTCCTAAGGATTTCCTGAGGTGTTAGGGGCTCTGGAGAGGCCCAGCCAAGCCTTTGTCATTCCTCCCTTTCTTACCCCTCTTCTCTACCTAAGTGCTTCCGCAAGTTCCTAGTCTGAGAAAAGACATGGCTCATTCAAAACTCCTCTTTCTGTTGTCCTAGTAATGGGGAGAGGGAGGCAGACCGGGCCAGAGGACATGAAGGACCCCGAGAGGTGGCACGGAAACACAAGGTCCTCATCGAGCAGAAGGGAGGAAGCAGTGGAAGAAGAGCACGGTGAGTGAAAGTCAAAGTCCTGGTTTCGGTAGTGGACTGCATCACGGCGACATGGAAGTTGAGCAGAGTGAAGAACGGGAAGGTCAAAGAGGAGGGATGAGATGGCACGAGAGGAGGGAGATGTCACACAACAGGCCGCTGAGAAGCATGAGATTTAATTATTTTTCAGCAAGTTGAGACCTTTTCAACCCGAGTTATGCCAATGAGGCCATTCTAGGGTTGCCAATAAGCTAGACGAGTCACTTCCAACAAGATCAATGTCTTAAAGAAAAAAAGGCTCTGACTTGGCCCATGTTACACTAGTTTGACAGATTTAGGCTTAAGTGATAATTTACAGACAAAAGCAGCACAATTTAAGAACAACAATTTGATTAATTTTCCTAACGAACTACCATATTAGGTCTACTTATATAAAATCTATACTGAAACAGCACTGACATGTCTTGGGAGTTCATGGCTGAAAAGTGTGCGGCTTCAATGTGTCTCCCAGACAACTGAAACCAAAATCACGCCGCTCCAAGGATGATCTTGATTATTAATGCACTTATGACATCGGCAAACAGACGCTTGAATACTTAAAAAACGACGTAGTGTAGAAATGGCTGAACATTGACCTGGAGGAAAACTGCGATAAGCTCGAAAGATCACATCCATCTGCCAAATTTCTCTGTGGGCCTCCGAGGGTGGTGGAATAGATGTGCTTGGGGAGGAGAAAATGAGGGGGGAAAAAAATATGACATTTTTGGGTGGTTGGAAATGTCGGCGTAGGTGTGAGATCACATCCTGCTGTCATAAACCTCCTGGCGGTCAGACACGCTGAGATAGAGGTGGACATGTGAGGGCGGAGGAAGGGGAAAAATAAAGGACAGCTGAAGGGAACCAGCTCTGAGTGTTATGGATGGAAAGGGTTTTGGGTGGACAAGGACGGAGCGGTGGAGCGTGATAAAGGAAGCAGGGGGAGGACACACTCAAACTTCTCCTTGACTTGTTGAATCTGTTGTAGCTTTCACGAGCAAAATCTGTAAATGTCTAATGTCTACAAGTGCAGGTCTTTTTCTCGGAAGTATCTCGGAGATGGTAAATGCCGCAAGGCCGCAACAATTCAGCTGCCACGCTGGCTTCCGTCATCAATGTGACGGGGTCCAATCAGCATTCACTGCCGGGTCACATGACTCTGGAGGAACCATCAAGGATATTTATCAGCGCCACCTCCCATCGGCAGCGATGCACTCATGACATCTGGGTGGGAGCGCTAGTTTGTGCGATCAAGCATGTTAGCTTAGCATTCGCCTCTGTGCGTAACTTCGGTAGCTTAGTGTTAGCCACTGTCGGTGACTTAGGTAGCTTAGCCTTAGCCTTCGTTGGTGACTTAAATAGCTTAGCCTCAGCCACCGTGGGTAACGAAGGTAGCTTAGCTTCAGCCTACGTAGGTAACGTAGGTAGCTTAGCCTCAGCTTCTGCGGGTAGCGAAGGTAGCTTGGCTTCAGCCTACGTGGGTAACGAAGGTAGCTTAGCCTTAGCCTCCGCGGATAACGAAGGTAGCTTTGCCTCAGCCTACATGGGTAACGAAGGTAGCTTAGCCCCTTGAAAGGAGTCTATCAGCTATTTTGGCGGTTTTACACACATTCAAAATAACACGCATGTATGCATTGATAATTAATCACCAACTGAATGGAGAACTGAGTGAAGAGTTTGAATATATATATTTTAAGAAAATTCTGTCAAAATTTCCTTGATTGTGGCTTCCTAAAATGTGGATACTTTCTATATTTTTGTCACGTCAAGTATCTTTGTCTCACGGACAAAACGAGACATCATCTTGAGCTTTCGGAAACCGCTCATCAATATTCTTCACCGTTTTATAGAGATTTTACGGACATTGCAACAAACTGATTAAGACCAAGAACATAATGAACGGATGAATCAACAAGTAAGCTGGTTCAAATGTTCCCCGGTAGCTTGTTCATTTGTATCGCACGCAGACGTAACTTGGGCCGTGTGCGAGGCCCCGCGGCGGCAGCGGCGCGCCGTCCCGCAGGTCGCCGAGGCTACTCGGGTTCCTACGGTCCGTCGCTCTCGCGCGGTGCTCTGCAGACCTCTTTGCCGTGAGAACGTGGACCTTGGCACATCACCGCAGCGCCTGAAACAATATGCCGGTGCCAAGACAAATGGAGTGACTTCATCCTGTGTCATCTTACTGCAGGACAAGCGGGCCCTTGGATGGCCTCTGAGGGCTGGGCGTGTTGCGGAGCCGAGGATGGAGGGAGGTGAATTACGCTCGTTCTTGGCTCCGGCTCGAGTTAGACCGGCTCCGGATGGATCGTCTGGGCGCATATGTAGACGTGCTGTTTTAACCCATCCTTCTTGGGTGCTGAACTGAAATGTTGCACGGTGCAAAAACACTAAAAAAGCAGAGGAAATGAGGCAGAGAACAAGCTAGTAGCCAGGACCTCTAGAGAGTCTTATTCTTTAATGTTATTAAAGGCCTTAAGGGGAACGTCCATTTAATCCAGATGAGGAAAACCTCAAGCTGCAACTCAAAGAGCGTTCCCACTCTATACTGGAGAGAGTTTTCCAGGACCTTTTCAAGGATGAACCACATATTAGTAAGTTCCTCTCTGTGGACACGAAGCCTGTGGCTGTACGGCTGAACTTATCTTTGAAATAAGAGCGATTAACTGCTTTCTCTTTTCTCTTGTGTCACTGTTTTTTTCAGTACAAAATAAAATAAAAATCTGGTTTGTTAAGAACAAAGAGCTACTAAAAGTTTCTGGCACCTGCCACATCAAATAATAACAATAATAATGGTATCTCACGGTACATTACTCGGGGTTTTGACCACGCAGGCTGTAATGTCATCTTACCTGCATGTGCTACCATGCCGGATGACTTAGGCATGTGTTGACAGCATTTCCACAATCCATAAGCCATAATCTGTTTTATGAGAGAAACCTATACAAAATGCTCTCATCCATAAACGACCATTTGAATTGTAACATGACACTAAACGTAACTTTCTTATCTGCTTTTATCATTGTTCAGGGAAACCCAAGGTTTCCCCGGATGTTTTACTCATCATCTAAATCTCCCTGTGTTTTCAATGATTGGAAAAATCGGTCGACTGTTTTCCAGGTTTACCGGGACACATGGGAACCTTGTTAATATGACAGTAGGTAACAGGAGATGTGAGTACTGCGGAGAACCCGCATATGAAGCTGGAAGAACTGAGTTGTTTTGGGGTTGTTCTCTTTTTTTTTGCTCGGGGACAGTTGAGCCGAGCCAGTTCTCGCTGTGGGGGCAGCTCGAGCTGTATGAATTCATGCATCTGCTTCACGGTCATTTGAAAAGGTAATTCTACGTTTGTGAGCATGGGCCCCTTTTTCCCATGCTTTTGGACTGAAGTGGTCGGGGTACAAGAATAATTTTACCCCGTTAAATACCGAGTGAGATCGAAAACAGTCATTCAAGGCGGGGCAACTGTCAAAATACATTGAACAGAAAGTGCTCAGTTTGCCACTGACAGGATCATATTTTCACATATGTGGAGCTCCTCCACTGATAGTTGTCAGGGGCATCCGGTCCCCCTAAGACTTAGACCAGTGTGGGTAAAGGAAATAAACCCCTTCTGACATAAGTTCCAAGTTTTGTGGGTTAACAAGCGTCTCCTTCTTCTTCATTGTTATTATCTTCTTATTTGTAACTTGCATTGCTCCTCCTTCTTCTTCGAGATAGCTCCTCCTCCTTTTTCATTGTTACTGTATCCTCCTTTTTCGTAGCTAGCATCTCCTTCTTCTTCATAGATAGCGTCTCCTGCTCCTTCCTTTTCAAAGCTTGCATGTTCTTCTTCTTCATAGTTAGCATCTGTCTTCTTCATAGCTAGTGTCTCTTCCTCCATCCTCTTCAAAGCTTTCATCTTCTTCCTCTTCTTCATAGTTAGCATCGCCTTCTTCGTAGCTAGCATCTCCTTTTTCTTCCTAGCTAGCGTATCTTCCTCCTTCATAGCTTGCATCTCCTTCCTTCTCCTTAGCTAGCATTTCTCCACTGTTGGCAACTAATGTCTCCTCCTTCTTCATAGCTAGCATGTCCATCTTCTTTGCAGCTAGCCTCTCCTCCTTCTTCATAGCCAACATCTCCTCCGTTGAAGTGAGTGTCTCCTTCTTTTATGCAGCTATCATTTCCTTCCTCTTCCTCACAGTTAATGTACTCTTTGTACCTCCTTCCTCCTCATAGCTAGCATCTTAAATCCTCTTCACAGCGAGCACCTTCTTCGTCACAGCTAGTGTCTCCTCGTCCTCCTTCGTCGTCTTTGTAGCTCTCATCTCCTCCTTTCATCGTTTGAATACGCCTCATGCAAATTATTCAGAAGGCCCTGCCTTGTAAGTCATCCCGATTGGTCACTCGGCTTTTCTTGGTTTAAGGCCTGGATTGTTCCAGTAAAAAAATCATTGACTATGGCACCCGATTTCATGCACAATCTAGCTTGTCACACAAATCCATCATGCGGATATTAACGACGCTAAAAGGCAGTATTTGGCATTTGCGCATCACCTGGGAGACAAGATGGCGAGAGGGAAACTGAGCGTGGCGGGAGTTTTCCTCCGGCCATCTAAAGACGTCGGCTCTCCCCCTGGAACAACGCCGGCGCCCGTTTCTCCTCCTGACAGCTCGGCCGCCTCACACGACATCTGAATCTTTCATGGCCACTGAGGCCTGACGGCTAAAAGCAAAACCGCACATCTAAAAAGGAACATTGATACATTAACAAGGGTGCCTGCAGGTGCGTGTGTGTATGCGTGTGTGTGTGAGAGAGTAATATGGGCGAGTCGGTGTGAATATGTGCCAGAAAATATCTGCGCGAGTGCATCCAGACCGCATCCCTCCATCCCTGTCGCTACTTGCCGAGCGGACGCGGGCCCAGGACCCATGAGGGTGCATCTGTCCCGGCGGACTCGCTCCACCGCGGATTTTGGCCCGGTGAGTCTTTTCTTTCTTGTGGGAGGAAAACAAGTTGTGACTATGACTCAAATGGTGGGTACAGCTTTTTGGCACCGGGGAGAAGGGTGGCGGGGAGGAAGTGTCACGCTCAAAATATGAAAATAGGTGGAAAGTTGTCCAGTTCTCTGGGCTTTATTAGCTGTCTGTGTACGTCCATAAATATTTATACACTGTGTAAAATTGCTGTGAAAAGAAGATCAGGCGAGGGGGAAAAAAAAAAAAAAACCTCCACACCCTGAAAATAACGGGGGCCCAGTCCTGGTCTGGCATTAGTCTCAGAGTCATTAAAAAGGAGGGGGAAATTATTAGTGACAGGCTTATGGAATTACATCATGCTTTGGGTCAACAGGCCTCCCCCAAAAGGCATAATAACGCCAGGACAAGAGGTAAACCGCTGCTGCTGCAAAGGTTTTGGCATCCGGAGAAAAATAGCTCATTATGATGGGTTTTTTTTTTTTTTTTTTAAGTTAAAAAGATGGAATTGCAGTGTCTCTGGGAAAATGGGGGGGAAACGAGAATGTCAGAAAGAATCAAATTAGTCAAAAATTGACTGATTCAAACGTATTGAAAAATGGTGGTATGTCACGTGGTGCGTGGTGGTACGTGGTGGTGTGTGGTGGTGTGTGGTGGTGCGTGGTGGTACGTGGTGGTGCGTGGTGGTACGTGGTGGTGCGTGGTGGTGCGTGGTGGTGCGTGGTGGTACGTGGTGGTGTGTGGTGGTACGTGGTGGTGCGTGGTGGTACGTGGTGGTGCGTGGTGGTGTGTGTTGGTACGTGGTGCGTGGTGGTGCGTGGTGGTGCGTGGTGGTGCGTGGTGGTGTGTGGTGGTGCGTGGTGGTGCGTGGTGGTACGTGGTGGTACGTGGTGGTTCGTCTGGACACCGTACAAACACCCTCTTTCTAATCTCAGCTTGCTAACAGTTTTAATAGGCAGCTAAAAGTCTTTCGATTCCTATATTTTAGGATTTTCTCCCATTCGTCCTTGCCAAATGCCTCTAGTTTTGCAATATTCCTGGACTGCCTCGCATGCACATTTCTCTTAAGGTCACACTGGGGATGTGAATGGGGTTTCATTCAGGGGGCCGTGAGGTCCTTTCAAAAACCGTCGGGTTTGCGTCTCTGGGGTTTAATTTCGACACATACTCATATTTCACCTACAATCAGGATCACCTCCAATCCACTAAACCAAAGTGTGATGACTCCATCCCCGCGCTAAACAGCGAGAGGTGCTCTCACCCCGAAACTCTGCACCTTCTTCATCCAAACACTTTTACTGTCGTGATTGCAAAAATACCCATTTAAAATCTGTCAGGTCACAGAGGTCGTTTCAAAAATGGTTAAGGTATGTTTAGGTGTTGCAAGAGCAAAAAAAGGTCTTCTCGGAACCTTTTGGTGTCTCTTGCAGACCTCGACTTGACCTCCACCGTGACTGTGAACTGCTATTTCTTAATTCCAAACCAAGGCAACAGATACCCGACTCGCTGCTCTCCTTCATAGCCTCGTCCTGCTCTGTGGTATCAATCATGACACGTTCCAGAGTGCGAGACGGCGGCGCGAGCCAGACACAAGCAAGGAGCAGAGGACTCACGCCCTCACAGCCTACGCTCCATCTCGCATGTGCACGAGCTACAAGATCTGAAAATTAAGGGCGAACCTGCAGCCGCCGCTTGTCAGTAGGCAGCTCGTGGGCTTGGGGCCACCGGACCACAGCGGGGACCCCCGAGGGCCAACACACTTCACGCTACGGCATCGTCGGACTTGCCGTTGGATAATTCTGTTAAATGAAGGTAAAACTGAGAGGGACTATCCATCCATGTCTGAAGAAGGGCGTCTACGTCCACTTCTACCGAGCCGGTTCGCGTGTCCCGGCAGACGAAACCTCCTCCCCCGCCACCCCTCATTTCCATGATGCCGTGGAGCTTGTGTGCCAGTCAGGATGTTATTTTCTTCACTCCGAGGCTTTTATTCATCTGGCCGAGGTGATGATGTGCAGCAGCTGTGGTCATCTCTGATCTCAGCCACAGCAAAAATCATTACCATGCACCGCATTATATCTGACATCTCTGGAGTCTGCATTATATACGGTGCATGCACCCATCAGCCATAACATTACGACCACCGCGCGTCCACCGTAGAGTATAACACAACAGCCCTGCGAGTTTTATGTTGAATTGTGATTGAATGTGTTTGAGGTGTTGACATGTTTGAATGATTGTTATTGGGACTGTAATTTGTGAGGCCGTTGGACTGTACTGGGTTACACGGAGAGGGGTTCCTAATATTTTGGTCATGCCAGGGTAACATAATGTTATGACTGATTGGTGTATATTACATAGCATCGATGGACAGCGTTGATATAGAGCTTTCTCTACCTTAAGAGTATTCAAAGTACTTAATATTACATTATTATTGAATCATGCACAGTGCATGAGAAGCAATTAATATATACCCAAAGTATATTATGATTAGAAGTAGTCGTAGTATTACGACCGCAATACTAGTAGTAGTATTACGACCACAATTATGTCTTGTATGATTTTTATTTTGTTTTTTGACGCAATTGTGTGTGTGTGTGTGTGTGTGTGTGTGTGTGTGTGTGTGTGTGTGTGCGCGTGTGTGTGTGTGTGTGGACAGGCGTCCTGGCCCACAGGCCTCCGCCAACAGCGGCGCTCCCACTGCGCCGCGCCGCCTGCAGCTCATTAAAAAGGCGTCACATGACTATTTGCAGAGATGCGTCGCATCTCTTTTCCCCGATAAGCCGCCGCGCTGCGCTGCGCTGCGCTGCCGCGACGCCCTCCGACGCCGCAGGCTCCAGCATCTGCCCGGGCGGCAGCTGGTGCCCTCTCACGTTCCACTGCTTCAGACGTTCTGACTAATGCGCACCACAGCGGCGGCCTCCTCTTCAATTTAAATGGCAGATAACGGCGGGACGCTTATCTAGGCACTGGTCTGATTTATGACGTCTACGTATGGAGACTCACGACTGAACAACTCAACAAGTTAGCACTTGTTTTTAGAAGGTTAGATGGGCAAAAAAAAAAAAAACCTTATGCATAACGCTTGCAAATGTGAGGCGAGAGAAGCATGTTCCCTCCTTTCATCTTTAACCCACCAGAACCCAGCGTGACCCAGCCGCCGCCCCTTTAAATGTTCTGGAAGGTTCCTTAAACGGCTTTAAACTTGACGTTTAACTCATCAGGTCCCTCAGCGAGACAGGGCCGAACGTCCTGGATGGGTCATGTGACAATATCATGTGAATGTGGGTTCTCAGGACCTCGTTTCCAAAATGGCGGCGTACCTGCCACAGCGGGGACTCGTTTTTCTAAAAGCTTGCTTTTAGGCACTAACGGTGAGTTTCAGCCCATTTAACAGTTCTGATGATTTAATTGCAGCTGCTGCAGAACATTTAACCTGCTCTGACCACATTTCTGGAACAGAGTGACATTAGCCATTAGCCCTACATTTCGTGTTTAACTTCTAAGTCCGCTGTCAGAACTTTTTTTAACTTGCAATCCACCTTGCGTTCTCTGGACAGGCCTCTCAAAAATAACAATTGCCGCATCTGCAAATACTCAGGGGGAAAAAAATTGAAATAAGAGCAAATCGCCAGCCAATCGCGAGCCGATCGCTGCCTTTGAAAGTATCGGCCTTTTTCCAGGAAGTTCCGAGGCCGGCGTCCCAGATGGTTCTGTGCGACAAACCATCTGGCATGTCAAGTTACGTTTCAATTGCATGTGCTTTGAATAAGGATCTCCTAGAACCGAGGTTTGGCCGCGTAGCGCTCAAAAGTTGGCGTGCTAAACGGCTGATTGGTGGATATCACTTTATCATTCTGGCCAATGAGGACGTGTGGAACTTTGCCACGATCCGCCCATCAGCTCTTGAGTTGAGGCCCAAACATGTTTTAAGAGCTCACGGTGACCTTTGACCACCAAAGTCTAATCAGCTCCTCCCCGAGTCCATTTGTGCCAAATGAGAAGAGCTTCCCTCGGGGCCTGCCGGCAGTTCCTGAGACGTTATTTTCAACTGTATCTGCCGAGTCGTCGGTACAGAACGCGACCACAATGAACCTTAAAAAAACCGCCTCATTATCCCAGAGAAGTGACCATGTGTGGACGCACCTGCTTGCAATAGACTCACTTTTAGTCTTTCTTTTTTTCCCCCCTTTTCTGCAGCAGGTGTTTCCTTGACTGCATGTTGCATGACACTCTGGGCTCAATATATCTCAAGTGTTTCTGCTTCATCGCTCCACAGCTGCAGCTCCAGCGGAGCCATATGTGTCTCCGCGCTGCACGCCATCGCAGCACGGGCGGGCCTCGCTGCCGACATCTTCGCCGCCGCTCTTCTGCCTTTTTTTCCCGTCCAACTTTGCCTCAGACGTTCTATAGATAGACGTTATCCATCAGGTATCGGTGCTGGTCCGTCCCCTGGGCTCCATCTGGTTCCGTGATCCGAGATGCGCTGCAGTCGCAGACACCAGCCCCGCACAGCCGAGTCTTCTCGCTCCTGCTTTTCCTTTCTGCACTCGTGAGCGGTGCAAGGGATTATGGGGGAGGGTTGGCGCTCCGAAAGCAGCTAGTTCGGAGAAAAGAAACGTAAAGACGGATGCGAGTGAAACGTCAGTCGGGTGACGGGCGTGCTGACGCCACCCGCCAGAGGAGGTCATAGTTAGAACGCTTTCCTGAGAAGGTCTGGAGAAGATGATCCACTGGGCGGTGAGAAGCCTTCAGTCTCAGCGCGTGTTTATTTATTAATTAATGATTTAGGGCATTTAACCTGATGGTTTTTTCAAGGAATAAGGATTTTTCCGCTGTGTTCTTGTAAAACATGCTGCCTTTTCACCGCCATCACAAGTGCTTCACAGCAAAGACGTCGCGGTCCAATCACGTTGCCGAAGGCGGACGCCAGAGGAGCTTCATTAGCGGCGTCCACGCCTCCGAGATCAAATCTGCGTGCGTGAGCGCTTCACGTCGGAGGCCCCAAAATCACTCGCGTTTCAAAAACATGCTCAAATCGACTGACGTTTTTATCTCCGCAAGCGCGTCTTGAAGGGCAGCCAGACTTGACACAGACATTCTTTGAATACCAGACATCGCTTTTTTTCCAAATCCTCCACGGTGACATGCTGTCATCCTGCAGCTAGTAAACTGCGGCGTGTGCGCGTGCGCCCGTGCGTGCGTGCGCTCGCCACTTTGTCAGGTCGACTGATCAGACTTCGCCGCGGCCTTTGATGGGATGTGTGACATCATCAGAATGTTCCGCGGTTTTTATCAGCATCGCTTTAATTGCCGCCGTGTTGCCGTTTAAACAGCAGCGGCCTTCGCCAAGAGCCTGCCCCTTTACTGCCGGAGCTGATTGGGATAATGGCTGACACCTGTGGAGCGGCCCGCTTTTTTTTCTTTCTTTTTTTTAAAGGGCCGGCGTTCGGGTCTAATCTAAACTACAAGCAGGGGAAGTTGGAATCCATCTTAAAATCTTAGCAACCCTGTTCGAGAGCTGTAACCGTTTCAGCTTTAAACGGACAAAAATAGCCTTGTTCCTTAGGTGACGTCACTGCGCCGAGCTGAGGGCCAGTCGCTGGCTTCTTGTGGTCTGAAACTGTTTTAGATGAAAACTGTTAACGTGGAAATGAAAGGCCTCGTTTCGGCGGAAGAAGGCAGTCCTGCATGTTTGTTTCATGTGGGGGTTGAAGGAAGTATCCTTATCGGAGATCCTTCCGAGGTTCCTCGCGGTGGTGCTGGACGCCAGCGCTGTGCAATGTCAAGTAGCTGATTGGATAATGGGTTTCTGATGTGTTTAGTTATGGGGTTTAATAGCAGGAAACTGCAGGTCATGCAGTTACTCGGGTTTATCCAGGTGATTATGCATGTATGCTAGCTGACGAGCTTCATCTGGCTTCATTGATAAGTAGAGTTGGGTGTTATGAAGTAATTCAAAATTTTGCCGACATGCAAGTCGTCTGAGCCCGTTTCTCAGTCCCGGGTCCGGGGGTGCCCGTCCACTGCCCGTTCTAGTCCTATGCTGACAGAACTGACGTCCAGTGGGGTCGCCAAGCTAGTCATCAACTCAGAGCAACCCAGGATACGAGATATGGCGAGGCTACTGCCAGCAATCGGGAGGCTATGGTGAGGCTTCGGCCAGGCTATGGTCAGGTATGGCAAGACCATAGTGAGACCATAGCGAGGCTATGGTCAGGTATCGGGAGACTATGGTGAGGCTATGGTCTATGGTTCGGGTTCCCGCCAGGCTATGACGAGGCTCAGGCTTTTAAAAGCCCACGAAGAAGAAAAGGCTGACTGAAGTTCAGGCCATTAAGTGGAAATATGCGACTAATAGTGGTTCATTATCAGACATTTTGAACACACATGTAGCTTGGCAGAATCGCCGGCCGCGTTTAGACTCATTCTGTTTTGCCCCGTCTGTGTTGCCTCTTTCGAGTGTCCCGACTTCTTGCAGGACGCCGTGATCACAATCAAGCAGACCAAACACAGGGTGAATAGCAGTGGTGGCTACACGAGGGGGAGTAATTTGAGGTACTTGGAGAAGTAGATGTTTGATAAATTGTACCAACATTAGCAGGCATAAGTGGAGGCTAATTTGTCTGCGAGGGTCCACATGCAGCCCGGTTCTGTCTGCTTGGCTCCCCACAGTCAAGTCAGTTCAATTTAGTTTCTGTTTCTGTTTGCACAGCCCAGATTCACCCATCGCGCCGCCTCAGTTCGGCATCACGACCTGCAAAGTCAGCGACACCCTCGACACCCTGGAGTTCCTCTGGAGGAACTCCAGATCCACTGCTCCATTACCACCACCGGACAATGGATGAGGAGCTCCGACGCAGGTGACATCGCTGGGACATCCTGGCTTTTCCAGCAAAAGCACCGAAGCTCGTGATTAGCCAGCGAGCGTTTGGTTCTTTCTCAGTTCCAAGCTCAAGTTGTGTCTGCTAATGATACATCCGACGTGGGTCGATGCACGTCTGAGGGGACTAGAGCCGGTCAGATCCTGATCTTTGCACTGAAGGAGGAATCACCGGCCCGAGGTCTCCAGGAACCTGGATCCTATGAGTCCTCTGGCTGGCTAATGCTAAGTACACAAGGTTAGTGAGCGGACTCACCGGAAACACGGCGGACTCGGATGATCCGGTTCACTCACTTCACTTCAATCAGTGATTCAAAGTAATAAGTTAAACATTGCAATAATAAATGGAGGAAATTGTTATGTGGCTGATAAATTTCATGCAGATGCCGTGAGGATGATTTAGTAATGTTATTGTTATATTATCAGTGGTAATGGTGTTCGACTAGTAAGGCCAACAGCACTGACTCAAGTGAGTCAAGTGCAGGGGATCACTTTAGTGAGTAACTCAGAATGACCAGAGTCCATAAAAGAAACCGCCGCTAGACCGGATCTGGCTTGAGAACACGGGCCAGATCACACCACACCACAAGTGTTTGGTTGAAGCTAAAAAAAAAAATTAAAAAAACCCAACAAGACAGATTCTGAAGCCTCTGGAACCTTGAAACGTTCAAATTTAAATGGCCATAGATTGAGTGAAGGACAGTAAACCAGCAGAAAGGGGGCTCAGGCTGGATCTCTGCACGTACGCCGATGTCTCCGATGTTGCTCATGCAGACAGGAATGGCGGAGGGATCCGGCGAGCCGCCCTCGCCGCTCGCCGCCGGCAGCCGCGCCGCCCGTCTCGTGCATGGAGAGCCTCGGTTGCTGGGCCGACCGTACGCTCGGACCGAGCCTGGCCGCCTGCTCGTTGTTCCGCCTCTCCTCTAACAAACACACGCCAGAACCTTCCTAACTTTGATCGAAGGAGCTGTAAACGACCGCCGCTGCGCCGTCCAACGCCGCGGGTCCTCCGCCAGCCTTTATTGGCCCGAGCAGCGGTCTGGCATGTTTATCTCCGCTACAGTACGTCTGACTGAAGACGCCGCCGGCAGCTCTTTAAACGTCCAATAACCTGGTGTTGACACGGTCGCATGCTGCTTGGTGCTTCATTAGGAATTTCAGCTGCAATGGGGATGGGACGATGTCTTCATTAAAGTTTATGATATGTTGATTTTAATAATCTGTTGTCTCTGGATGCGATTTATTTGGGAGGTGTGAGCCAAACACCGCTCATTATACGTGTAACAAGATGCACGTGTGGAGCCAAACGATAGCGGGGCATTAGCTCAGCGGGGGACGCCGGCCCAGCCAAAACAACGCCGTCTGAAGCGCATCAAAAGGTGTGACCGAATATCGATGTCAAAATATGAAAATCCACTCACGTGAAAACGTATTCATAGAATGGAGGTTATCAATAACAGATGATGTTATAGTTCGAGCTAGTTTTAAAAAAAATGGTAAAAAGAAAAATCTAGCAAAGTAATGAAGTGTCTTTTTAATGTCTTTGTGGTTGGCGCAGCTGGTTCAGTAACCAAAACCAACATGGGTGCGCTGATTGATCGTCGGGTCGAACTGATTGGTCCATTAACTCGCCGAGTTTAAATCCCCACATTTATGAGGAGCAAAGTGGTAAGTTGTAGAAAATGTGGCGGCGTTAAAAGAACCCGGCCAATCGGGCGCGGCGCCGGGGCTTCCAACCATCCGGAGGGCCCCGCTGAGCCTTCGCCCGCCGTTCTTCTCGGGGGGGCTCAGACGGCGTGAGGATAGCAAGTTCTGGTTCGAGCAACTGTCAGAACCTAAAATTCATTGTTCCAATAAGCCAGCAGGGGCAGCAGCTGGATTCGGCTCCCTGAGTCAGTCCATCCACGCGGCAACACGAGCGAGCAATCAACCAATAAAACTAACAGTTTCAACCTCCTCTTTACTTTGGTGATTTTCTTTTTTCTTCTTTTTTTCCCACCGCTTCCCGCAGCTCCGGCTGATCGGCCCCGGCTCACGTCCTCCCTCTCTGGATTCCCGCCACCGGCAGCCATCCCGTTTTTCCCTCCACATTCGTACTCTTGATTGATTGGAAAAAAAAAAAGGTAACAAATCATCACGGAATTTGCTGTGATTTCATCGCTTTTTTTCTTCTTCAGGCTGAAGCTTGTAACAACGTGTTTGAATGCTTAAACGCGAATGACTTCTCTCAGTCGTCATCTTCTCCTCTGCTGATCGGTGGGCAGTTTTTAGCCGTCCAATCAGCCGCAGCGTTACTGATCCCCTCACTTCCAGGTCTGGTTACTGGTCCTCGAGCACCACGGTCCTGTGATGTCGCCTGTCGTGGCCCCGCAGACAAAGTTTGGGTCGGGTGTTTTTGCTTTCAGGTGATTGGTCGGTGGGGAATTTCTTCTTCTGTGGTGGTTAAATTGTTTTTTTTTGGTAGCCGTGTTATTTGTTTTTTTTTTTTAATCGTATCAAAAATATAACCTGTTAATTCAGAAATGAGGCCGTACTCATATAGATTTAGATTTGGCTGCCCCCATGCCGATGACCAGGTCTCTTAAAGGAGCGGCTTTCTCTCCTCTCGTCTGCTGTTGTGAATCCTCTTTTGCTCCATTGTCTCCTGAGTTCCGTTGGTGGTCCGTCATGTAAACAGCTTTCTAAAGGGGGGCGGGGGGAGAGACCATCTCGGCCCTCCTTTTCAAAGGCAGCTTCACCCTCCTTGAGCCCCTTCAGGGTCTTGCAATGGGGTCTATCTGTCTGTGTATTCATTAAAGGATTCTTCACCACTGGGAGATATGGAACCTTTTTGGGACACTCTTAAAATTATTTTCCCTAAAATGAACAGATCAAAAGTTTTTAATTATTTTTTTTTTGAGCCGTCTTATTCTTGAATCCTCCAAAAAATTGGTTTAAGCTCGCAATAAATCATCACCTGTTTCTCCAAGAAAATTATGGCCTTGAAATGAACCTTGCATTGTGCTTTAATTTAGAGTCTGTAAATAACTCGTTATTGCCATGAACGTCTTTATAAATTGACACAATGTCAACATAAACTTGCGTGTTTCTTCCGGTTTGATGATGGCAGATCTGTGTGAGGGGGGTCGGGGGTGCAGAGGTCTGCGGTCTCGGCCTGCCATAACCTCACGTTTCTAACCTTTCCCGCCGGGAGCTGCGGCGCAGGATCGTGTATTGGGGTTTTAGGTGCCAGTGGGGAAGGAGGGGACCTGCTGCCTTGTCAGCATCCCCGAGCCTTCAGTCACAATGGCGCCCTTTCCCCTCCCACTCGTCCCCCTGCCAAGCTGGGAAGAGTAAATATTTATCATCCCCCACAACAATGGACGGCCCCCGAGGAGAAAGGAGTCTGAGCAGAGCTCATGCGAGGCTGATGTCCACTGGGGCCTGAAGATGGCCTTCAGGAAGATTTCAATGAGACCTCGGGACTATTTCCCCGTGGATATGAGAGCAGTCGGGTTTTGTTTTTCCAGCCTAATGGTGGCTCATCTTATTTGCATTGACACGTCTTTGGAGCTCCACTCAAGAGCTCCAGCTACCAAATGCAAATTCGACATTCCAGCCCCGTAACTGCTTCATTTGTTGCTACGCCTGAACACGAAACTGCCCATCAATCACGTGCCCAAATACTTCTGAAAATGAGCGACCGTGTATGAAAACGGTTACTGCAATTCACTTGTTCAGCCTCTTGGACTAAAACTGAACGTCCACACAGAGCAGAGCAATTCCCAGACAAATATGATGAGTCAAGCAATCAGCTCTTTTGCACATTCCGTCAAAGCACCTGT